>JANHGL010024711.1:13663-25258 GCA_024611195.1 Ceyx melanurus | reverse complement strand
GTCTCCTCCAGGCTAAAGAGCCCCAGCTCTCTCAGCCTCTCCTCAGCAGGGAGATGCTCCACTCCCTTCAGCATCTTTGTGCTCCTGTTCTGGACTCTCTCAAGCAGTTCCCTGTCCTTCCTGAACTGAGGGGCTCAGTTAGACACATGAGTGCTTCATACTGTTTTCTTCACACTGGCTTGGTTTGAATTCTTTTAGTGCTTGTTTGCCTAATTTCATGTAGGCTTCTCATGTGAATTTCTTCTGATTATTTTCTGCTCTGGAAACATCTGGCTCCTTTTGCTCTAGATGAGTATAGCAGCTGTTACCTTGGCTATGAGTAAAAACTACTTAACCCAGTGGAGACATACAAAGCAATGTCTGACATGGCTTCTAAAACTGTTAGCATCACCACTACTAATGCAGTGAGGTAGGCTGAGAATGGGTGAAGAAAGCTGTACAACTTGGAGTGCTGTGATCCAGCTCTTTTCAACTCCAAGTAAATACAAATGTGTACAAAACAGCACGTGTAATTTAGTGACACTGAGTATACAAAGCATGCTGGAAAATATTTTCAGCCATACAAGACAAGTGTTCTGTAATCCAGATGGGAGATATGCCAATTACAGTGCTTTTATGAGGAGTAAGTGAAGCCTTTTAAATGGACTTCTTTATCTCTCTCTTCCTTAAATGTCCCTTTATTTTCATATCTAATCAAAAAACCTGGGGTTTTGTCTCCCTATATTCTTCCTTCTTCAATAATTATATCTTAGTGCAGTTATAGTAAAAAATATAGTTGAAGTGCTCACCTAGAAGTCATATTTAATCCTTGCTCTATCATAATAGAGCTGGATGGCTATTTTCTTAAACATTAATAGTTCATTATTCCTATTCCCACAACTATTAGGAAACTATACCAGATATTAATATATATAACATCTTTTTTAAAAAAAAATAAAAAAAATCTCAGATTGGAAATACAAAACCAACAACGTGTTTTAATGCTCAACCCAAACTGCTTTGTCTATTGACAAAAATACAAACGTATTGCTTTCCTGAAAATAAACTCCTAAAATGCAGACTGTGGGAAGTGAAAGACTTTATAAAAGAAAATAACCCAGTGGGATAAAGGTCTTCCAAAGTTTTCTATTGATACTGCTGTTCAGTTGTGTCTATCCAATTTTATTCTGTAAGTAGACTTGATTCTGTTATCTAGAATAAGATGTTTCAAAGTGAATATAATACCAAGCTGTCCTATAAATAACACTTTTATAAATGGGTCTGACCCTCACTTATACTGTTTTCAATCTATCAAGCCTGTACACATGCTGGAGTTTATATCAGAGCCATAAACCATGTGGCACCACCACCAGTCCTGCTGCTTGGCCACCTATTTCCTTAAAAAAACCAATGCATAGTAACTTATATCCCCCAGGATGCCTGTCCTTTATATTTATCAAGGACAAGGCATTGCATGCCCTAAACTCTAATGGAATTACTTCAAATTTGCTGCTACTAAACTGCTTAGATGCACCAACAAAATGTATTTCATTACAATGGAGAAAGAGCTTGGTTTTTTTTTTTACATCATGTTTTTTTTCTTGTTAACCTGGTAGCTAAGACCATGATACCTTGCTGGCAGCTGGGGATGGCTGGCTTTTGATCCAGATCTCTCTCCCTGTCTAAGAGCATCATGCTCATGAGCTCTTTTTCTTGAGATATGAGCAGAAAATGTGTGTTATCTAGCAAAACTTTTGGTGATTGACACTAGTAAGTATCAGTGGGAAACATGTCCAGTCTTTCACTAACACTTACTGAGAAATTCCCAGTATGAGGACTTGGATATTCTTTTGGAAGCAGAGCAAAGCAGCTTTCAGTAATCTCAGTTGCTGTTACATATACCTTTAGAGTTCATGACCCACAGAACAATTTGAGAGTAAATCAATTTCATGTACAACTACAGATTGATTTATTTAATTTTGTAAAAAAGGTTAAGCAAACACATTATTGAGCTAATTTATTAGTGTTATTAAAGTAGTTAAAGGTGAAACAATATGGTGATCAAATTACAATATATGTCTTGAATTTGATCACTTTAGCAAGTTTTAATTCTTTGCCAAAAGAAGCTACTTGACGCAGGCAAAAATCACAGTAACAAAAGTGCTTTCCCAAAGTCTTAACCTAGGGTGGAGGCTGAATTGTACAATAAATCAGGTTTTGAGCCCAATCACTCTTCACTGAAAGAGACTTCATGGAAGTGAGACTTTGTCAAACACAGGAATATGTTGACTAAGAGCATCGTAAGGTAAAATTATCACTTCAGTGAAACAAAGTGTAAAATTAGTTTTAAGTACTTCTACTTGATTACTCAAGTTCTTTAAATTAGGGAGTTGTTGGCAGGCTTTCAATCCATGACTCAGCATGTCTGAATTCAAAGATGCAGATCCATCACAGTGTTCTTGATGATGATTCTAAATTTTTCTTATGTGCAGAAAGACTAGGGCAGACAGTGTTGGATGCTGTGAATAGAAGGAAGGAGAAAGTCCATTTTCTTGTGTATTGCTTTGTTCCTGTGGGAATTGCTTCTTTTTCCCCAGTTCATGGGTAGTTGTGGCTTCTGGGCTAACTGGGTGAACTCGAGTCTAGAATAATCACTGCAGTTAAATCCCTCTGGGGGAGGAGTAAATCAGAACTGTAGGGATTCAGTAGAGAATGGTAGGGATTGGAAGGGACCTCCAGAGTTCATGTAGTCCAATCTTCCTGCTAAAGCAGGGTCACCTAGAGCAGTTTCCCAGGAACATGTCCAGGCAGGCAGTGTAGGGTTAATGGCTGGACTTGATGATCTTGAAGGTCTCTTCCAGCCAAATCATTCTGTGATTCTGTGAAATTCTCCAGAACAGGAAGCTTCACAACCTCTCTGGCCAGCCTGATCCTCCTCCAGTGACAGCCTGAAATCTCTGCCCAGATTGTGATCACTTCCAAGATTCCTGGGTGTCTGGGGCTTCCTATTTGAACCTGTTGTTTGATCAGTGCTCTTACTCCATGTGGCATCAGTTGGTGTGTAGAGGGAATCCTCCCTTTGAACATCCAGCCCAACAGTCTGGATGCCATCAAGAGCTGTGCTTCAATACAAACTCCTTCCAAAGAAGCTCAAACTTTTTCATATGCTGCCATCTTTTTCCATGGAGTATAGTTGGCTTCAGATTCTCAATATCACAGAATTACATGGCACTAAGCGCCACATCCAGTCTTTCCTTAAACACCGCTAGGGATGGGGACTCCACCACCTCCCTGGGCAGCCCATTCCAGTGTCTAATGACCATCTCCATAATAATATCTCTTCATCCCATTGGCCTCAGCCCATCAACCCAGCCTGGCCAGGTCCCTCAATTCTATCCTCAATTCTAAAACCCTGGGAGTTAACCTCAGGTCTCCCAAGAGCTTTCTGACAGAGATTCCAGGTAGACCCATTCTCCCTAGCTGTGTTACAGAGCACACACCTAACATCTTGTGCTGCCCCTACTGCCCCAAGGGCTACTGCATTAACTATGTCCTGTTTGATTTGTTCAGAGGCTTGTCAATACTTGGGACCTTCTTTTAAATCATTCTTCTTTTTACTATCCAGTCAAGACATAGCTGCTGTTTTGTTGATCACATCCGTTGGTATCTGATAATACCTTAAAAACTGGATCTTCTGTGCATGTCCCATGGTCTTCCTTGTGTTTATGGCAAAACCTGCTTTCAGACGGATTTAGATTATTTTCCCCCCATTCTCAAATACTTCTGCTGTGTTGCTGTGTGATGATCAGGCCATGAATGTATTGCAGGTGCTCTGGGACAAGTCCTCTTTTCAAAATGCAGCATTCTTTCTCTCTATAGATAAACAGCTTGCTGGACAGCAGTTTTACTTTCTGACATAAATTGTAAAAGCATCCATTAATACTGGCACAATAAAATGAGGGCATACAGTCTATTTATTGTTTCATTTTCAACTCTGTGACTAGAACATAATAAAGCAGATTTGAAGGAGGTAAGCTGGTTAACATATAAAATGCAACAAAAACCCACTGTGTGATAGAATAGCAACTTGTAAATCCCCAAGGCCATTCTTTTGTATTGCTTTAGAAAATACATGGTGCCAAGGTGTCTCATTCTTCTACCACCCTTTTGGCAACGTGAAGGGAGGGAACTGCCAGGCAGTATGGCCTGGAAAATGCCAACTGGAAAAAGCAGATGCCAGGTTTTTGGACCACACAGAGTCCTAAGCTCCCATTAAAAGGTACACATTTGCTTCTATTCCGAGCAGTATATAACAAATTAAATAAGCATATGTCCATTTATACCTCAAAATGTTAACTAGTTTTAGCAAGGTCATTCATTGCCAGTGAAATATATATATTTTTGTGTGTATGTTGCTACCTTACACAAATCATGTTTGTAAAACAAGTTAAATATCAAATAATGTTAGCTTGCATATATTTTTCCACAAATATTCATGCATACATATGGCGAGAGATAGAGTCACACAGTGCCAAATGGTATTAGAAAGAATTTGTTGAATGAAAGAGTAAATTTCAAATACTGAAACTGCTGGAATTGGCCTTGACTCAGAGTCTTTAGGTCTTTTGAGATGTCTAGATTTCTCACTGGTAATATTAAACCAGTATTATTTATGTATGTATGCATTTTCAGATTGATTTATTTTACAACCATAGTGAATTTTATTTGCAAACTACAAAGTGCATGCGTGTAGTTTGGGTAACAGGCAACCAGAAATCAGCCTGGTTCCAATTATGTTGGTTTGAGTTGGTCCCTGGTGTTCTGTTTTTGAAAGCAAATTCCACTGCAGATATTCACTGATGAATATCCACACATCAGAGTAATGTGTAGACTTTATATTTTTTTATTTAATTTGTTTAAAAATAAAAACACGCACGAAAAAAAACCCAACTTTACATAGCTTGAGCTCACTAAGTTTAAATTCTCTTGTGTTTGAGGGTGGAAAAAAATACTTTAGTAATTGACAAAGATGTAAATGTATTTTTAAAAGAAAAGGGACAAGTGGACAAATTTAAAAGCATAAGATTCTTGGGTCAGAAATGCTGCTACAGTTCTTGACGTTTGCAGAGTATTTATTACTTGGGATGTAATTCCCCCTGCCCCTTTTTTTTTAGAAGCAAAATGTATGAAGTAATGGAGACAACTTGATTTGGGAAGGATGTTTACAGGACTGGGTGAGAGGACAAAATGTGATATAAGAAAGATTAGATTAGGATAACTAAGGGCCTTCCTTAGCTATATTGTGTGCTTTTCTGCATTTAAAATTCCAATGCGAGTTTAGTTAAGAGCTTTGAAAATGTCTAACCTATTTAAGCTCAATACAGAAGGCATCAGGGAGTCATCACCATGACTCATAAGGCATAGGATACCAATATTGAAATAAAAATGTGTTATTCCAAATGCTGTGTTTCAAGCAGTAATTCTGCAACATCGAGGACTGTTTTATGAAGCACTATCTTTTTCTTTAATAAGGAGATAACTGAAAACAAGTTAGCTGGGCTTCAGAGAGCAAGCAGTGTTTCTTCTGGCTGCCTGGGGATCATAAATGTGTTTTTGACAAGGGTTTAGAGAAAACTCTGGCTGGATGAGGTCGTATAAGAGATGTTGGGCTTTCTGACCCCAAAATATATATCTGATGTGATGATGCTACACTTCAGGAGCTGTCAGGAGAAAATCTCTTGGGTTATTTTTGTTGCTGCTTTGACAGCAACTAGTGTCTTGAGGCACTGGGAAAGAAAAAGTGAGGCTGACAGGACAAGAATGAATTGCCTCCATGACAGAAAGAAACTGCCATATGTAGGGAGGTAATACACAGACTGCAGCAGGAGGAAGATAAATAAGAATGTATATGAGGACAATATCTTTTCTATATTGAGTGTCTAAAGGCATTAGTCTTCCTTATACATTTTCCCCTTGTCTCCTACTTTCTCCCTGTCGTGAAGAAGTGTACTTTTTTCAAGTTTGCATGTTTGTGGTTTCAGTAGTTTTTATTATGTATATATTCATGGTACTATGTCTTTCTTACCATTTTGCATATAAACCCTGTATGCATGTAAACACCTCTCCTATTCCTGCCACATAACCCCTGAGGAGTTATATAAATGGATGACATGGATATAAATCCCTCACACAACCCACTGAAGGCTTCCAAGCCTAAACTGTGTCTGCTCTAAACCCCTCAGGGCACTGGAAAGCACTATTTATTAAATGTCTAGTGGTTGACCTGGAAGGATCTCTTATCACCCTGTACTTGTGGGCTTGGATTTTAATGCCTTGGATTGAAGACTCTTTTTGTGATACTGATTGGTTTTTTTAGTCCTGTAGGTGATGTGTAGAAAAAAGCAAAGTGTTGATATAATTGATGTTGATATTTTGAAGGTGTAAAGTTGTTAGCTGGGAACCATGTGTTGAAGAAGTTTCTGTTCATCTGGGTGTCCAGGTCTCTGGCTGCAGGGAGTGCCAGAGCCAGGCACTCAAAATGGAGGGCGGCAAAGGCTACGGCTGTGTGTGGTGCAAACAGATGAATGACTTGCTCAGCAGGGTGGCTGAGATGAAGTGGAAAGGATAAGGCGTATAAGGGAGAATGAGAGCGAAATAGGTTGGTGGAGTCAGACCCTACCTTCTTCCAAAGTGGCCCAACAGAGCTCAGGACAGAGATGGTTCCCTGTCCTGTCCATCTTGCTGAACGTGATGCCTGTAGAGGATGAGGAGGAGCAGTGGCAACTACTCCCTGCCAGGTGAGCAGTGCATGTCACCCCAGAAGCTAACCACACCTCCCCAGTTGCCCTTGGAAACAGATAAGCCTCTCTGCAGGGAGAATCAAATAACAAAGATGAAGGTACAGCTCGCTTAGAGGTGTTGCCTAGGCCAGGTCAATCTATGCCTTATATCAAAACAACTTCAGGAAAGAAAAAACCTGTTCCCATCATAGGGGACTTGCTGTTGAAGAGAGTGGACAACCCTAACTGCAGAACAGACCCACTTAGGAAATTCTGCTGCCTCCCCGGGGCCAGGGTTAAGGACATAAAGAGAAAATTTCCTACCCTATTTCAGCCCTCAGGGCGTTGGGATGGCTGGTTAAGGGATGAGGAGCAGGAGCAGTGTTCTCTTCTATCCCAACAGTTGCAGGGAATTATGAGTGTTTAGACAGAAAGAGACACCAGATGAATTCCTGGCTTTGAGCCTGGTGTTACCAGCAGCATTTTGGGTTCTTTGACCACAGGTTGGTCTCCAAGACACCAGGACTGCTGGCAACAGATGGCATAAACTTGTCATAAAGGGAAAAAAAGCATCCTGGGAAAGAATTAGCTGGGCTAATTTTCTATTGGAAAGAGCTTTGAATCCCCCTTGATTCAAAGGGGGATGCAGATAAAAGTGGGCTTGCTAGAGCAGAGCCTGGGAGTGGCACACTGGTGCTTCTGGGCTGGTGTACTAGTCTTACTCTGTTGTCCCAGTGGAGATGGGGGATGGTGACACAAGCAGCAGCAAAAACACAAGGCTCACTGATAGGTTAGTAACCATGGAAGCATGAGAAGGATCAGGCAGGAATTAGGGCTTCTCCCCCCAGAACGGTGTCAGGATCATTAGCCCAGCTGAGGTGCATCTACACCAGTGCATGGGCAACAAACAGGGGGACCTGGAGGTCACTGAGCAGTGAGGAAATTGTGACAGCTGCCATCACAAAGCTGGTGGGGTGGCTCACACTACTGGAGTGCCACCTTCCAGTGCCTGAAGGGGCTACAGGAAGGCTGGAGAGGGGTTGTCTACAAGGGGATCTAGTGAAAGGACAAGGGGTAATGATGATGACAGAGGAACTCCTCATAGAGGAGACATTTTTGATGTGACTTCTGCAAGCTTGATGCCCTTTTTTGTAATATACTGGCTAATTTCCCTGTGCGATATGTATTTTTTTGGTCACCCCATGATCAGAAAGTTGTTGTTCTACTCAGTTCAGTGGCTTTATTTTGTTCATATGGTTTATTCAATCTGACCTCCACATCCAAGGCAGTTGAAATGCTACTGAGGGAACACTATTGAGAGCATGCACACACCTGCTTGTTCTGCTTTCCCTCCATTCTCTAGCATCACATTCTTTTTCATAGAATCATAGGGGTTGGAAGAGACCTAGAAAGATCATCTAGTCCACCTCCCCTGCTAGAGCAACATTCATGTTTTGCTGAACAACATAAACATCAAGAAAGATTTTTTCATGTTGTACATTTTTAGATGAAAAAAACAAATTCTTGTGGCAGTGAGAAGTGGCTTATCCTTATTTATAACTGAGACATGGTTTTCTCCACATAATGTCAAAAATCAACTTTTACTCCATTCTCTGTTCATATTTTTATGAAATCTATTGCCAGCAGTTTTCTAATGAATCAGGCAATTGAGACATGATACTCCAAAAACTAGATCATAGAAGTAAAGACATTTTTATTTTTTTCATAGGCTATCCTTATGTAGGATTGTACCTTTCTTTTCCCCCATATTTCACATTTATCATTTGTCTCTCAAAGACTTCTATTTCTGAAGGTAAACCATCTTTCAAATACAAGCCTGTGTTTGAATGTTTTTAATCTGTCTAATCTTATCTCCATTTTCTTATATTCTGAATCAGTCACATCCTACCACCTCTCACCTACACCTGCCTGCCTAATTAAGAAGCAACATTCTTTTCAAGATAGGCCTATCACCATGTCATGTTAATGCCTTTCTCCCTCTTGTTTTTTCTTAACTATTCTGATAGGGAGATTATCTTTATGGTTTAGTTTTAATCCCCAGATAAGTGTGGATAAGCACACATCATTAAGAATGACTGGCTCTGCTCAGATACCCTTGCCCTGGTTGGCAGCCTCATTGCAATCTGAAGCTTACCTTCACTTGTAAAGCTGGATTAATCAGTCATAGATCTAGTAATTTAAAACCCAGATAACAAATTAGTCTTATGTTCTCCCTAATTCTCAGTCAAATGGCCACAATAAACCACAACTGGTGCTAATTGGACAATTTAGGAACTTCGTACATTTTCCTTTTTCCCTTCCTGGCTCTGTTTTTACTGAATTTTTCTGCTTAAACTTTGTAAATGCTGATGAAAAAAAGAGCATCTTCATCTGAAGAGCCCAAAGATGTAGAGGGACATTGAACCAAGACTGAATCACCTATGAAGTGGCAGTGAGGGATGTGTGCTGCATACTTAATAGCATCTGCAGATCATCAGATTGATCACCTCCATGCCAGTGCTGTACAAACATGTTACCAAGGAAGGCTGCCCCAGCTGAAAGTCTTTCCCATCTGCCTTCTGCTCACTTTTCTACATCTATTTTAACTGGGAATCTCCTATTCCATGTTGTCTTTCCACTCTTCAGGCTCCTCACAATGAAAAGATCCCTTCAGACACCTTTGTACTATTTGAAGAGCCTTAGGATGGAGCTATTATGCTCTGTACAGGCTTTATCATGGCAGACCTCAAGCTGAGGCAGGGGGCAAAAATGTGTTGGGATTTGGTGTAGTTTGAGCAGTTTGCTTTGTGGCAGTGCCCAGCTGCAGGATCTTTGTGTCATCCCCTGAAAAATGTAAGTAAATGAGGAAGAAAAAAGGAGTTTCAAGCATGTGATGAGGTAAAGAGACAAACAAATTGAGAAATAAATGGGATACAGGTGAGAGGAACAGGGATGCATGTAAGTTAGACCTAGGCTGCAATTTCATATTGTGGTTTGTTGTATGTTTAAGCATACAGAGACTGTTCATAGCAGGATGCAACTGCAGCAACAAAAGCTGCCAAAAATCTTTCCTTAGAAAGAACATACTTGTTAATGAGTCTAGATGAGAGCTTTTAGGAATGAAGCCACTTCTGGCTTGCCTAAGAATGACTACACTGGAACAACTTACTCTGGAAATAAATAATTCTGCAACTATCCTTGCATCTTGTGAAGAACAGTGAGTGCCTCAGAAGAGAGTTTTTAGAGGAGACTGCTGATGGGTATTTTCAGTGGTAAAACTGAACAGTTCTTTAATCCCAAAGCTAGCAGGCAAAAACCTCCAGCTTTCAGGAACTGAAGGAATAAGCTGCAAACTCAGTGTTTGGCTTACAAATGCTTTTCCATTGTGATTATTGTGGAATCATTGGAAAAGTAGATTAAAGATCTGTTTACTGGCTTGTGGTATTTATGCTAAATTCTGAGAATTAGCTCAAAAACATCACGAGTGTACTCACTGCCAGAAATATTACACACTAATGTGTGAATAAAGTGAATAAAGGCAATATATGGCCTCATATGGTCAATTTATATTGTCAAGAACAGTACAGCTTTAATGTGCAAGCCATCATCTCCCTTGATCCCCGAGATGTGCCACTGGCAGCAGTTTCCATGTCAGAAAAAGATCTCTGCTGAGAAGAACAGACTTGTCTGGAAGTAAAAGGAGATGTGATTTAGGATGCAGAAATGATCCATATAATGGCTACAGCAGGAGCTCTTTGTAGGAAGCAACAAGAAAGCACAAAACAGCTCATTTTGAGGTACCATGGTAATACAGCAGAATACAAAAAAACAAACAGGTAGTGGAGCAAGAAAGAGATTAGAGATGCTTCTTTTCTCTCCTTACATTAGCTAACTTCAGAACTCTTTAGGCAGAAATGTGTATACTCCAACTTTGGACAAAGGGCTTGGGGGTTTTTATTTTGTGTTAAATTTTCACCTTTTTTTTTTCCCCCCTAAATCAAAAAAAGCTGATTTTTTTTTGTAAAAGAAAAATTTACCAAAAATTATATTTTTGAAAAAAAATCAAACAACAAACTACTAAATCATTAAGTTTTAATTATTCTTATTTATTTTTACACCTGCAAGTGTCATTTATTCTATTTCATCATTCACAGTTCATTTTTCCAGAACTAGGAGCTAGGATGCTTATAGGTAACTTTTTTTGTTTCTTTAAAGGTCAAAAATATGTTTTTAAAAAGATTGTGTTCCTGCTTCCAGACTCTAGGTCATCCACCTATTTATGCTGTTTAGTTACCTGTAAATTTGATGGTCTAATAATATTTATTATGTAAGGCTGAATACATCATCAAGAAAAAATGACAATTTTACCTGCACCTGAACTGCCTTTTACTTCCCTCTGTTTATCACTATGGTGCTGTTCCTGTAAGCACAGTATGTGCCCCTATGGCAGCATCCCTTGAAACAGAAGAATAAACTTTCAGTCAAGGGTTTTGACTGGATGAAATACAGAAAGTTCCTGGATACCAGTCCATCCATACAGGAAAACAGCCTGGCTTGCATAACGAGGGTTCTGTGTGTTACTTCTTGGTCTGCTCCAGGTAAAACTAAATTATCTTTTTATACCATTAAGAGTATCAAATTTTGAAGAGCTGTCAAAAAACAAACAAATATACATTTGACTTCTGTCTAGTTCTAATGTGCAACTAGAAACTGGATAACAGGAGAGGCTGAGAGAGCTGGGTCTATTTAGCCTGGAGAAAAGGAGACTGAGGGGGGAGCTCAGCAGTGTCTGTCAATATGTTAAGGGTGAGTGTAGGGAGGATGGAGCCAGACTCTG
>JANHGL010024710.1:52545-91959 GCA_024611195.1 Ceyx melanurus | reverse complement strand
TATTTATCCCATAACATTGTTTTTAGATACAAGTTCAGATTCTTTCTATAACTACTTGGGTTTTTTTTCTTCTTTTGGATATAGTTATACTTAAAGGGACCTTTATAAAACCTCTAAAGACTTTCTTGACGCTTAGGACATCTAAGGATCAATGGTCACTTTCATTAACATCTTCGAGTTGCTTCTTTTTAGGTGTTCATTTTTAAATCATAGTCACACATAATGGGCTGTACCTAAAACCCTTTAAAAATCTACTGCTTTCGCTTGGTGAAAGCACACTGCTGCACCTAAACAGTTTTTGTGTTAAAAAGCTAAGAAATGTACAGGTACAATCCTTCCTTGAGGCACAGGAGAAGGAACTCTGTAAAGTTACTGTTAGGAAAACAAGAAAGACAAGTAAACGAGATGTAGAAATAGGATTGCCACACTAAAACATTAGGCTCATGTTCGCATCCCAAAGAGCAGCAGAGTTGCTCTGCAGAATGGATTGGGGATTTAGGAATTGCAATCCACATTGTTAAAGCATAAAGCATTCCCACATAAAGAAACCAAGTTTCTTCTTGTCATGTACATAGCAAAAAACATACTATTTTTCTTTTAATATGTGGTTAAGTCTTCCCTTTGAAAGATTTCATATGTCTCTAAGTTGTTACATACTAGATTGGTTTGAAGATGTGCTCTATAATGGTAAATTCTACTTTTAAGTTCTGCAATAGCAAATTAATTAATTTAATTGTCTGCATTATTTGGATAATTTATTTCCTTTGTAAATATTAAGTACACTTATTAAGGTGTGATTAATTCAACATAGTATTGCAGATAATTATAGCTACTGAATCAGCTGGGTTGCATGCTGTTTATCAAAGATGTTTTCTTACATGAGAAATATTTTGGCTGAGGTAACACTGATCCTGCCAAAACTGCATATAGGGATACAATGAAGAAAGAACGATGGATGCATTTCAGCATACCCTCTGTCTCTGTGACAGACATCAGATGAAAAATAAGTTCAGGTTAAGCTATTATATTTTTCTGTTTCTATATAAACAGATATTTAAAGCATAGTTTTTAACAACATAATTATAAAGTTTAGCTGAGCTTTTCACATCTGAAGAATATAAAATCTGAATTAAATATTCTAATTTCAGTGGTTCTGTATATTTTTATGATATACTAATCATTTCATCATTATTTTTAATGGGTAAAATTATTAGTGTACTTCTAAATTTCTCGATTAATTTACAAGTAGTTCAAGTTTTATGTATTTTGCTCTTGTATGACCTTCTGAGCTGGCTAGGAAATGCTTTTCACTTGAACCGTAGACTGCAGAATGATAGATTATATAACATTATATAAGCATATGTTGTTTAAAAATTGGAGGATTAGGTGGTTATTTCTTTAATTGTTGCTTATCATAATTAACATATTTCAGTGCCTGTTAATGATTGTTATCTTTTATCTTCTACTTGAAGTTCTAAGGGAATAGAAGATTCTTGACAGATTTTCTGATGTTTTTCTTTATTATTATATTTATATATTTTTATTTTCAAATTATTTATAATAGTAACAAACAAAACAAAACGTAACAAACAGAACGAAACAAAACAAGCAAACAAACAAAACCAAAACAGAAAAGAAAAAACAGCTAAAACTTAAATTCAGTAGATTCTTTTTATTTTGATGGCAAATTATTTTTATCTTTTGCAAATAATCTTCCAAATTCTTTCTTTACAAGCATGTCTTCTAACACATAGAATTTACTGAGTTTGGAAAACTTCTACTGTTTTTAAAAATTGAAAATTAAAAAGTGCTTCATGTATTTTAGACATTTGGACTGTTTTTTAAAAAAGAGATGTTTTAAAGAGATAGGGGTTTTTTTTTAAAAAAAAAAAACAAACCAGAAAAAAAAAAACCAGATTATAATATTTCCCTAAACTCAGACTTCTAATGCAAAAATCATAAACTTGCTATTAATTTGAAGGTAATGCTCGCTGTTTATAGATGGTTATCCAGCTGAAAAAGGAGATCCAGGAGCTGAAGGATGAGCTGACTCTGGTGACTGGTGAGCAAAGGACATCAGAACTTTCACAAGAAGAGCTACTTAGGTAATGGCTTACACTATTTAATTTTCTTCTTCTGTGGCAATACTTTTCATCACTGTCTTTGTTGATGTAAATACTTTAATACACCTCAAAGTTTTAAACCTGAGTGAAAAAAAAAAGTGAATTCAGGTGCCAGGTTAGAATAGCAGTTTTCCATGAAAAACTTTTTGAGGCTTGCTGGCTCTATTTTTGCAGCCTCAGCTTTAAGGAAGTTAAATAAAGCAAACGCAAAGGATGGGAATGTCTGTCAGACTACAGGCAAAAAGAAGTGTTGTATAATAGTACAGAATAAAAAAACAATCTCTCTCAAAACTGGATATACAATCTGAGTAGAATTCAAGAAATGTTCTCTGTGCTGAGAAGTATCTTGCTGCAGTGTTAGACAAAAGCCAAGAGAAATCTTGCATTTCTGATGCACAGTTAATCAATGTCTTAAAAGCCAAATATTCTTTTTTGGTTGGTTTGTTTGGTTTTTTTTACTAAGCATGATTAATTCACCTTTGTGTTGTAGCACCATACAGCTTTTTGTAACATCAGTACAGCAGGTAAAACCTTTCAGTATATAATGTAGAAATATTTACTTAGGGCTAAATGTTCACAATAACTAAATTCAATTCCATTTGAAAAATTAATTGAATCTGTAGGATGGCCTTATTTAATCTCTATGCCTCATCTGTATAAAGTAGTAAATGCAAGGAAATTTTGTTTGGTTATTATATTAATGGTAACTAAGTTGAAGTTGTGAGAATTTTTTAGTCTTATTTTATCTTGGAACTGATCCAGAAGAAAACTATCAGCTAAGAATTTCTACTGATACGCAGGAGATTCTGAATCAATGATGACAAGGTGTTACCATGAATCTTGAACTTCTTATGTAGATTGTTGTCATTATTAATTATTGAGTTTGATTGTTTTGTTTTGTTTTAATTCAGAAACTAAATGACATCTGTGTCAAGAATGAGGACCTAAGTAGTAGTATGTACAAATTTCTTTTACATCATTAATCGTGACTCATTTTCAACATAGGCAGTTACCAGTATAATATTCTAACCAGAAACTTACTCTCAGTTCCTACTGAGTTAATATTTATTAATCATTCCATCCAAATATAGGAATCAAATACACCTAAAACGGAGTGGCATTAGATGTGACAAAACAAAGCTGTGAAAAGAAAATAATAATAATAATTAAAAACAAAACAAAACAAACCCATGAATAGACAAGAAACTTCTTTTTTGTTGGTTTTTTTTTTTTTCTTTTTTGCCTGCAAAATTAAATGGCCTCATTAGCTAGTTTCTTTTACCCTGACAGGACTAGTCTTTCAGAAGATGAATGTGACTCAGCTATTTCATTCAGATACTCTTAAATAATCTATCTATTCATATAATAATGTACTTTCCTAAAATGATTGTAATCTGTTGTGAACTTTCCACTGTTGTCTTGCTTGCTGCTTAGTTTGTATAGGAAAACTGGGGATTTTGAAATAATTTTGGTTTTTTTAAGCCATACTTGTGAATCTTACTTCCTACGATTTCCTACCTGATTTTTTTGCCATGAAAATGGAAGTCTTATAAATGGCAATGGGTTCAAATTTTATGGAAGTTTTTAATATGAATATGCAAAAGAAAATTAAGAACATACCATCGGCATACAGTCGCACTATATAGCACATATCTTGAAGGCTTTCTTTCAGAAATATGTAACTATAAAGCATATCTGTTGAATATTTTTCTATACAGCACAATATATACTGAATTACATTGTCAGAAATAGTTTCTTCTGATATCATAGCACATTTTGCATCTCATTCCTCAAGAAAGAAGCAAGGAAGTGTCTTGAATGAAATTTTACTTGTAATAAGGCACAGAAGGAGAAATAACTTTCAGGGACCTCAGCTATCCTAGGTCAACAGAAAATTTTAAGTTTTTTAAATTTCAAGTTTTCTTCTGTTTAGTCAGGCTCATGTGGCATCTGTGTTTGTTGTTTTGTTCATAAATACTTTCTTGGAACAAATGCTCTACAATTAAAATAGTACTACTAACCGAGATCAATAATAAACAAGGAAGTCCTCAAAATATTAACCACGGCAGTAATAAATGTAATATAATGGCCTTGTTCAAAGATATATCTTTAATATAGAACTAAAATGGAAAAAAAAAAAAAAGTATATAGATAGTTTTTTACAGGTAGCAAGGTTTCAAGGAAAGAGCAGAATATACTGCTAGAGAATAACTGTTGTATAAATGTCTCAGACTGCTTCATTAATACTCTGCTGTACTTGTATGGAATCTTGAATGATCAGTCAATCGTCTTCTAAACAGTTCAAGTAGAGGAAACTATCAGATGTCACGCTTTGTGAGTTTTGTATTTGTACATGTTCTTGCAAGCAGAGTCTTCAAAGGTGAAAGACTGGATGTGGACTAAATACTAAAATGAAAGTATAAGAAAATGATAGTATAAAAAGCCACTACTTCAATGAATATATCTTTGTGGTTTTGAACATGTATACATTTTGAGCGTGCTCTTGTATGGCAATATTTGTGACCATGCTTGTTTACATCTATCTGAGCCTCTTGTTCATTTGTGTCCTAAGCATTTATGAAAATCAATAACACAGAAGTGTTCTGTCCCAGTTAAAGTCTACCAATGTGTAACACAGCAAATCTTTATGACAGTTTTGTTTATTGAGATTGGTCATCTGAATCAGGAACTACTTGTTACAGTTTGTTCATATTGAAGAATAAATATACAAGTGAGTAGTCCAAACAGAAGTATTGACCTGGATGAGGGATGATAAAACAATGATTTGCTATTACTGTAAAATGTCCATTTTGTGGTTTGAATAGTTTTGCATCTGTAATGAAACTTAAATAATATTACTTATTAGGAGACATATGCATCAGATTGTTATGACAGACAGAAAAGAAACATGTTATAGGTGATAATCATAGAATGTTAGGGGTTGGAAGGGACCTCAAAAGATCATCTAGTCCAACATACTTTAATAATACAACATACTGTGCTGTATTTGGAGTGGCAAATGATTCTTCTGTACTTTAGGGGATTCCAGACAGGATTAATTTCTTATTATTTTGTTGTTCTTGTTCTTGATTGATGCTTTTTTAATATGCCAGATAGGAAATTATGTGTAAGATCATTATGGATTTCAAATAGTATTTAGATGTTTCTGCTTAGTTAGGATAGATGTTATTTAAACTTAAACTCTGTCTTGACATATATATGTATATATACATATAATCCAGTTTTACATAGTATTTAACAAGACTTACTGTGATTCTTTCTGTTTCAAATAAGATAATTAACTAGTAAAAAGTGTTGCTAATTATTGTCTTATCAAAAGGAATGTGATTTAATTCTTATTTTGATTCTTCATACATATTTCATGGGAGGTCAAAGCAAAATTAATCTGACTGAAAGCATTCTGTATCAACTGTTTTATTTATTCTTTGTTGCTTAACACAGATGATTAAAGACAGAAAACATATCAACAAAAACTCCGTGCACTAAGTTAATACTTACTTTGTCATCTCTGCAGAAGTCTTTATCTTGAGCACTTTTCAGTAGAATATGGATGCCAGAATGAAACTGGATCCAGTGGTACATGTTTAAAATCCAGTAATATTCTCCTAGTCCATTAAAATGACTATGATACTATGTAGGTTTTTGCTCTCTACAAATGTTGCAGGAAATGTTAGAGATTGCCTTAAGAATGAATATTACTATTATATAATTAATTTTTTTTCCTATGGTTCTTGACTTGCTAAATAAAGAAAAGCCAAACCTTTCTCACACTCATGAGCTTCATTCCATTTGGTTACTTGCAGGAATTCCAAATGAAATGCAGTTAAAATTGCTGCATGTTAGAAGTTAGTATTTGAAGAAGCTATAGTTCATTCTTCAATGTGTTTTTTTCTCACTTAAAGAAGTCTATTGCCTTCAGGGATTATTTTGTTCATTTAATGGAAGGAAAAAAATAATCTGTCGAAAAGGCTTTCCTTATAACCACTACAGTGTCATATTGTCATTCACTAAGTTTAAAACAAAATGGAAACCAAATGCTATTGACTTTTCTTGCACATGCTAATTTACAATACAACACAATTTATCAGTCCTGTGAGTAGAGCTACAGCTGTCTGGAATTCTTCAGAATTCTGTGTTAAATGCTAAGTATTTATTTTACTGTGTTGTAATTCTTATGTTATTATTCTGTTCTCATAAATGTTAAACATACATTAATTCTTCTGGTCTCATTTTGTTTATTTTTAAAAAGCACAGCATAAAAATTAAGATAGACTACTTAAGTGGTTCAGAACATGCTCCATAATGTGCTTCAGAATCTGAACTGCTTGTTTTGGATCTTACCATCTATTTCTTCATCTGTAAAGGACTCTACATATTTCTCTATGTAGATCTCTAAATATTTCTTTAAGCTGAAGAACTACTTTCTTGTTTGGGGGAGGAGGAAGGAAGACATTGAATTATTTTTCAAAAATATAGAAAATAACATCATACTTCCTAAATAGAAAGACATTGTACTCTTGTAGGCTTCTGTATTATGCTTTAAAACAGAATTACATGGTTCTCAAATGTTTCCTTTTTATTTAATTTTTTTGTTAGAAGTATGCCAAAAGTAAAAGGGAGAGCCCTTTTTGTTTGAATCATTGGAGAATATTTTTTTGATTTATTTGATTTTTTTAATTATTTTTTTTTCATAAATATGCTCACTATATGTGCCCAGCAAGTCAGGATTTCAAATCTAGGTCCTGTGTTCCAGAGCACCCACACTTACAGAGCCTTTGCCAGTTGGAATTCTCTAGGAACAGTACCAGAAGTACTGTCTTAGCACTTGAATTTATTAATAACTTTACCTTATTTGTTTCAGATACATATGTTATTACAGACGTTTCTATTTTTTACTTCAAGAGTCATATATTGTTCATCTTACTCAGGTCCTGGATTTCTCATTACTTCTTTCTGTCTTTCATTTTTCTGTTTCAGCATTGTGACATCTGTATGCTATCATGGTATTAACAATATTGCACTGTTGTACAATATAGAGCTTTAACAGTTACTCATACTTAAGCTGTTGAGCAAATGGTTTCATTTACAAAGCAAAGCAAATGTTCTTATTTGCTGATGTCAGTGTTCAATTTCAGTTGCAAGGTGGAAGAAATAGAAGCATATTGCCTTGCCTTATGTCAACATAGCTTTGCAGACAGTGGATTTATGTGGAAGTTAGCAGACTGACTGACATAAGCTTTGTAGGAAATATTCTAGGGAAAAGCTATTTTAACTATTGAGTAGTCTCGGAATGTGTCACATTAACTTCTTAGGAGGTTAACTAAATCAGCTTGTATGCCTGATTTAAGATGCTATTAAATAAATGCATTTCTCTAGAGGTAATTTTTTCTCTTAACATCTTATAAAAATCTTTAGTGACAGCACAAGCAGTTCAGATACCTAATGCAGGTACCTAAGATGAATACTTAAAGTGAGTGTAAATACTTTTCTTGCTATTTGGTTCCAAGGTCACCAAAAGTTAAAAAACAAAACAAAACAAAAACAAAAAAAACCCCAACCAACCAAAACTAACAAAAACCACCAAGAAACAAACAAAAAACACAAATCCAAACTATATATATATATAAAAAAATATTATTTAAAGTGATAGCACTTCACACTGAAACTATTGAGAGAGAATTTAAAGTTCTTTTTAAATATTGTCAGGTTTTTTACTATGAGGAAAAAAAGGAGACTATGTACTATGTTCTGTTTTCTAATGTTAAAAGTATACCAGTCATGTAATGTCTCATGGTTTTAAGAAAGGTAATGAGTTATAGTATAACTCATGCCAGTGAGATTTATGGAGAAGAAAATAGCATAGATTAATTTTATTATTTACATGTTTGAAAAAATCTTGGAACCAATTTCAAAAAATTTGTATTTCAATGTGTCTTATCATATCAGCTTTTAAAATCTCACTCAAATTAACTAAATACATGATCATCTGAGTTGCTTCTGAAAGCAACACTAAATACCTGTTTGCATCTTTTGGCACTTTAAATATTTTTTAAATGTCTCTTTCTTCTGAGCTTTTTCATCTAATTAATAACCTGTAAGTGACAGTTTACACTAATATTTCAAACTACCTGTCTTTTCTAATATTATAGGCTTGTCTTGGTGTTCATCCATATGTATCCTTTTGAATTCCTTGAGTAGTTTTTATGCATGTCTTATGTTTTTGGTGGGTTTTGGGGTTTTGTTGTTGTTGTTTCTTTATCTTGCTGCCTTCTCCTTAGAGATATTTTTTTTTACAAATTTGGAAATACTGAATCTTAGTTTTCTCTAGCTACTTTTATATATACTCTAATGATTAAAATCTGGCTACTGTTATGACCACAAATATTAGCTGGCAGAGAAGCAGTTCTTGATGTATGTGCTTTTGGTTTGTTATTATAAACTGCTGTTAAAGAAAGAAATAATTTATTTAGCAAGCTACTTGGTGTGTTTTTTACTTGAAAAAAATTGCTGTATAGTATAAGTGTAGGCATTTTTTTACTC
Source organism: Ceyx melanurus (assembly GCA_024611195.1). Classification (NCBI taxonomy): domain Eukaryota; kingdom Metazoa; phylum Chordata; class Aves; order Coraciiformes; family Alcedinidae; genus Ceyx; species Ceyx melanurus. The sequence continues at coordinate 83,275 of JANHGL010024710.1, read as the reverse complement.
CTGTATAAGTCAGTTTTGGTTTTTTCATAATCCATGCCAAATTTCCCAGTGACTTACTGATACAAAAATTTCTATCTGTGTCCATTTCATCATTGGAATGAATGATTTTCAACTCTGAAAAACTCTCTACATGTGTCTGCCACATTGTAGACATCTAATTGAGAAGAACCTCCTCATATTAGGAGGTAGAAAAAATGACTTTACCCACATGTCTTATATAAAAAAAAGGTTGAGGGATATGCCTGTAATAGGAGGTGAATAGTTCCCTACTGTACAGTAGAAGTGCTTGATAATAATTCTCCGTGTGTATAACACTATTTGATTTTTTGACAAATATAGCAGCTCTTTTTTTCAGATTTTTTTGCCCGAAATAACTGAAATTGATACAAATAAAAAAAAATCCAAATGTTAGATGCCATCATGAATTTAGGTAATGTCCTTGGATACCAGTCTACTGGCTATGTAAAGAGGAAGCATATATATCCCACTTATTGCCAGTTTATATTAACAAAATGAACATGACATTCAAAATCTATCTATTTCTACTCATTAACAATAGAGAGGAGTGTGCTTTTGTTCTATTTTCAGTTATTTTATAAACACTTGCCCCTGCTGAAAATACTAGATAATTAGGAATATAAAGTTATGAGAGGCTATTTGGTCTAGCAAACATGTTCATTTTAGGCTAATTAATACAAGCCAATGTTCAATAATTATGAAAATCAGTTTGTCTCCGTACATGTAAATCATTTGCTGTGTTGCTGTGTTCTTTATTCTAATCTGTTCTATTTACATTTTTAAGTATGAGAACTTGAAATTTTTACTGTGTGTGTCTCTTTGGTTTTGGATTACTTTTTGTTTTGTTTTGTGAGCTATCAGGACTTCTTTATCAGGAAAGTTATTGGATTGATAACATGACTCAAATCTTACTCATAAACTTTCTTTTCACCATTGAAGATAACTGCTATCTTTGCAGTTTTAGGAGAGACTTGAAAGTTTAAAGGTCAAAGCAGTTGCTTGTGGAACTATCATAGGATTATCTTCATTATACCTACCAACTCAAAGTTCAGGACTTTTCTGAACTTAAATATATAACTGAAAGCTCTGAAAATCAACTTTAGGAGCTTCAAAAAGTGGTAAAATTAAAAAAAAAATTAAAAAAATGTATTTGTCTTCAAGAATAATTTAGTTGATTTCCAATGGTATTTTTTTAGACTTTCCAACTCATTATCTGAGTCTTTTAAGGAGGATTTTAAGTTAACATCTTGCTGGATCAGTCCCAATATCTATGTCATTGGATTAAAAATTCTAGAATTCATGATTTCTAGAATATATACGAAGTTCACATAATCTAGTATTTAATCTGTCTGAAAGACTATGTCACTGAGAGTAGTAAGTTTAGTTTCAGAAGCTTTCCCGGGGAAAAAGAAAAAAAAAAAAAAAAGAGCAAAAATACCACCACTTGAAGCAATTTAGTTTCACTCATAATATTGTTTCTTAAGACCTGATTGCTAGTATATTTCAATGCCATTATTTAGAGACTAGTTTAGAATGCATTTTCAGTTGAGAGGATGAAACTAAACCTCACAGCAAATTCGTAATAATGAGATTTACAATTGCTCACCTGCCTTAGACACATCTTTAGACTTTTTAATTTCATTGCAATCAATAACAGAAAATTATTATTTTTCTTTATTCTGCTGTAATAGATTTTTTCAGTTGTTAGAATACCATATAGGTATTTAATAAAACAGTAAAAAAATACTTCTAGACTGTAGAAGCAGAAGACGGTCAAGAACATAGTGCTTTTAATTCCCTACTCATAAGGCTTCACCAAATCAGTGCGGACTATTCCAAAGTTAGGTTAATAAAATTGTTCTTTCAAGTTCCTACCGAGGGAATTGTACAAAGGTAGTTTTTCAAAGGTAACTAGTTACCTTTATTATTATAATTTCATCGAGGCATTACTTCATTCTTGTTAAATTATTAGACATTAAGCAGTTATTTATGAATATAGAATGCAGCATTAACCTCTATATATGTCAGGTATTAGACAATTGCTGTTGGGTCCAATACCCATCAGTAATGTATTACAGCTTTTCTCAAGTCAAGCTCAGATGTGTTCTCTGTACATTATCTTCTTTGTCACACCATTAGCAAGTATGCCTGGAAATATCTTCTCTCTTTTCTCCTGTCCTCCATAACATTATTGACAAAATTTACTGATTAGAATCCCCATGATCTTCCCGTACTGATGCACACTTGAAACTAAATTATGTGATTAGCTCTTATTAAATACAATGGCAATTCTGCTTCCAACTTATCATGCTTTTTTTGATAAAGAGATTCATAAAATATTAGATGTGGAGTTACTTTTATTTTTAATAACATACACATAATTATTAAATATATATTTCAGAATTAATATATAGTTAAAATAAATGCTATGGAGCATGTTACCAACAGGAAACCTATTGCAGAAGTCTCGGTATGCATACTGCATTAATTGAAGCAACCTCTTCAATTACCTTAAATGTTTCAGTAGGTTCTTTTTTTTTGCAGCCTATTTTTTTATAAACTTGGATTTCCATTTTGCTTGTCAAGGACTTCACAGCTGACACACAAAATTAGTTGTTCTTTTAGCAAACCTAATTTTGATACATAATACACAGTGTCAGTGATCAGGGGTTAAAAGGCAAGCTCTCCCAGAAATGAATCATGGCACATAAAGCAAGGTCAAAACGAGTCCTTCCAAATCTGTGTTTTGAGACCATGTATCCTGCATACTATTGAGAACTCTAAACTTTAAAAACATACTCTCAGTTGGCTAGGAGTGCTTTTCTGATGCATTTCAGCTGTGTAATGTGCATCCTGGTTCATGCAAACATATGACTGATTCAAAAATGGATTTATTTATTTATTTTAAAGAGGGAGGTCTGTTATTTAATAGATGGGTAAAACTGAAGTATCACAGTGCTCATCTAATAATTCTGGAGTTGGGCTATCAGAAAAATTACATGGAATCCAATGTAATGTGGATAAAAAGCTCTTCTGTGTGTTCTGAATGGCAAGCAGGCTTCATTAAAAAGGAATTCCTGAAGTAAAACTAACAGAAGTTGATAATGTAGATGTTATATGTGAGTGTGTGTTTACAGTATTTGCAAAAAATACTATGAATATGGAAATGCTGGACTAAGCATTTGGGTCTGATTCACAGTCACTAGCCACAGAGCTCTGTTGCTTCCACATGTTTCCATCCCAACTGTTTATGACTGTTTTACTATGAGTTTTCTTCCTAGCATCGGCATAAGAATGGATTTATGTTTGACATAGATTGTGTTTTTCAGAGTCTGTTGTCATGACTTAAAGTCAATTGGATCAGCACTGTAATATCTTTCTTTTTGTACTATATTAGTATGTATAAAACCACTATAAAAATGAGTTTTAATCTCAGAAATAATGCCATACTGTTCCCTTGGAATTGACTTAGAAAATTATTGGGGGTTTTCTGGTTTTATTTTGTTTGGTTACTTTTCTGATGAGTACTGAGAAAAACAAAACAAAACAAAACCAAAACACAAATATTTTTTGTTTACTGCTGTTTTAGACAGAAAATGAGTCTTTGATGCTTTCATATTCTTACTCCTTTGGGGAATTTTTGTTGGGAAAACTATTCTTTCTGATAGAGTAGGGTTCTGGCAATAGGCTCCAGCACACCCTTACTCTTGTTAGTTTAAGTTAGGCCTGCTCTTTTCAAGACAGAGCCTCGCAGTCCTAAAAAGAAGCATGGACATGTATGGAAAATCCCCTTTTTATTTTTCATTTACAGTAATAACATTAAAGAATGTATTCTAAATGATGTATAACTTCCTCTACCTAACAACATACCAAAAAAAAAAAACCAACAACAAAAAAACCAAATCAAAGCATTTTGTATCTCCAGAAGTTTGAAGAGACACTTTTGTCCAGCACAGATTTTAAATATTTTTTTCTGACTTGTGAAATCAGCTATAATTATCCATATATTAGCTTTGATTAATACAAATTCTGCATGGAAACATTATTGAGGACTTTAGTAAGCTGAAAACTAATGAAGAATGCAGCACCTGGCTTGTTAACATTATTAACTTCAACAAATAAAAGACTAATAATTTAGTATTTGTTTCTACACAGAAATTGAGATTGTGGCATATCCAAAATATACTTTTGCTCTGCCTTTTTTAATAGCATGATGACTACAGCCTATGCTTGATGTTTTGATTAGAAAGAATGTGCCAGAGTTGTAAGTGTAGAAGTCCTATATGAATTTCTTAAATATTTTACAGTCCTATTTTATACAGTTCTGTGCTCTAGTTTTTATGTATTCTGTATATACTAATTTTATTTTTATGGATATTTATAGAGACTGATAAATAGAATCAGGAATATGAGAAGGAAAAGGTTATTAATCTTGTAGAATTATATTGTCCTTTGTTTCCAAGTAATCTAGCCAGCAGATATGACTTGTCTAATACATGTTAGAGGAAAGAATGTACAGTCTCTTTTTTCTCTTAGTCTTTGTCTTTTTTTTCTTCCTCTTTCTGTGATTCTTTGCCACCTTCTTGATTTATTCTGCAAATATCTATGGAAATTAATTGGATTTAGCATTGTTTTTTACATTTTTAAAACTGAAAATTGTGCAATTATATAAACTCATAGGAGACTGTTTCAATTGTTTTCATGATCCTTGAGCTGAGAAATCACTTTTAAAAAATATGGTTCAATTAATTAAGATCTTTTCATTAAGAAGAGAAACTTCAAGTTGCATCTGTATCACATTATCAGTTTATTTTTTACCTTTGTTTAATACTTCCAGTATACTGGAAGAACTCCCAGAGTGTTGTCAGACTATGTGTTTATTTTAGAATGAGTTCTGTTAATTTTTACTTGGAAACCTAAAAAAAAAGGAGTCAGTGGTTGTCATTGTTGCTTTTTCCTTTTTTTTTTTGCTTTTCTGTTGTTGGTTTTGTCTTTAGTGTTTAGACTCTTTTGGTCTGTTCTTGTTCTAATTCTTAAAGATTAAATTTAATTTATCTTACAATCTAATGATCTAAATATATCTAATCTAAATGTTTATATCTTCTGATTTACATTCTCCTGTTTCAGACTTTGGTCAGTTTTCTGGTACTCAACCCATTTTGGCTTCCTTGCAGTTTTTGGGATACAAAAAAAAAAATATATAATTAGGATGTTGTTTTTTCAATGCCAAACACATTAAAGAGAGGAAATAGCAGCTCATATCTATAACTACAGCTTGTCTAATTTTTTACTCTTAACAAATTAACCTTTACTCTTGACTGGCAAATGATATTCAATAATAAAGCATTATTTTACAGGAATTATATACTTTTCTTTCTCTCAAAATATTTTAACTTTCTGCAGTGTTATTCTGCTAATGGTAATTGTGCAAGTTAGTGTGGGTTTTTTTATTGATTCCCATAGGCTAAAACTGTGGTAATTGGAGTAGTAAGGTTAATATATCTTCTTTATCATTTCTAGTTCAAGATTAAAGGTCCATTTTTATAGATGACTTCTTATAGTCAGTCTCAACAGTCTAGTTATAAAAATATTTTTCACTTGTTTACTCATGCTCAAATCAATAAAGTGCTTAAGGTAGTGACAAATACAGACTTTGTGTCTGTGTAATCACTGTCACATTGTCATTAACAGTGTAAATGCTTTTCTTTTCCCAGTGCCTACACAAATGCCTGACGTATGAGGGATTAATTCTTCTGCTTAGTGTGTCTGCAGAGAATAACTAACCTCTTGTTGTACTGAACTCTGTTCATGTAGAAAAAATCTTGTTGCAATATTTTGGTCTCTTTTACCCTGTATTTTTTGTAGTCTCTTAACTTGAGAGGCAAGTCAATTCCAGTAATGCTTCTTCAACTGATATTTCTCTTAAATATGCTTTCTTTAAGCCCTTCACATGTACTTCATATTGACTTCAGTTTGTGTTCTATAGGTTCAGATGTTGTGAATTTTGCACATATGATGAATGGTCTACAAAATATATCTATATGTTGTTCTTTAACTGAAATAATGAAATTAGGAAAGCACAGTTTATCTGAAACAAAGATTTGCTCTCTTTTCTCTCCTTTTACTCCTGTTCTGAGAATTGACACTTTGCCACGGTAAACTCTGGAGGAGATAAATAACCAAAACTATCTTTTACATTTTCCAGTTTTTATTCCCATCTTGCACTCCTGATTTTTGTATATGTATGTCCTTAAAATAATGATTTTTTTTCTTTCTTTTTATCATCCATCTCATTGTTTCACCCTCTAGCAGGGAATTGTTGCAATGATACAGTAATAATCTATGCATATTCTGGCAGGCAAGTGTTTGGCCTTCTTCAGGAAAGCAGGGTTCCATCACATGTAATGGTGAATTGGGAAGACTCTGTATTCACTGTGAATGATTCCCCCCTTCCTTCTCTTTCCACAGTTCTATATGCTCAGCATGATGTCATATGGTATGAAATATCCCTTTTGTCAGTTGGGATCAGATGTCCCCTCCCAACCTCTTGTGCACATCCTGCCTAATCATTGGTGGGGTGGCATGACAGCAGAAAAGGTCTTGGCTTTGTGTAAACTCTGCTCAGTAGTAACTAAAATATCCCCAAATTATCAAGAGTGTTTCCAGCACAGTAGTCTAATATCACCTACTATGAAGAAAATTCACTCTGTCCCAACTAAAACCAGCACAATGAGAAATAGGAAAGATTACTTAGTTACTTCTAGTTCTAAAACTAGTCATCAGCATATGTAACTATGTTCTGAATATGGAATCATAGGACCTCCACTATCAAATCCAGATTTTAGTATTGGGAACAAAAGTACATTGCAGTTGCATGGACCTTGAAGGAAAATAGACAATATCAGTCAGCTTGGTAAATGCTGTATTGTATTTGACAAATTGCAGAGTTTGCTTCTTAAAAATGTCCTTAAAAATGCTATGTATTTTCAGGTTGGATAAGTCAATTGAAATATTTCTTGAAGATAGTGATCCTGATAGTGATCTGAATGTTGGTGCTGACATGCGCAAGATCAAGTATTCCTTCAGACATATGAAGGTACTGTTTTTAAACAAATGGGAGTGCAGCTGGCACTAAAAATAACTCAAAAGTCATTCATGGTTGGAAAGTGTCAAAAGTATTGCAATACTGTTGAGAGGAGTTGGAAAAAGGTAAAACAATTGAACTGTGAAGGGCACAGAGGACTGATAGAAATATGAAATTTAGTTGGAAAAAATCAGCAGCATTTTGTGGATTTTTGTTTCTATCAAGAGTCTAGAAAAACCTTACCTTTTCTACCATAGTTAAGAGAGTCTCAGAGTAGAATAATTATATAGCTGGAGGTAAAGTTAAAAATGTGGTTTTTTTTTTTCTTTTTTCTAATAGAAACTAATTCATGGTTCAAAAATTTCTGCTAAAAAGCTGCTCTCACAACACATCTCTGAAGAAGAAGTAACTAATGAAGAAGTAAGAGAAGAAGAATTAAAAAAACTGCAAGAACTTCTGCAGCAAAGGAACAATGAAATCAGTATCCTTTGAGAGGAAAAAAAAAGTCACTGGCTACAGTGGTTTTCGTGTATGTGAGATGGGCATTAGCTGTATGGGAGGAAATTCTCTCTACTGACCCCACTGTGTTAAAGCAATTACTGAGTTCCCAACTTGTATGTGGCAGGACTCATGCTTGGCACCTGCTTCTACTTCAGCTGTGACCCAAACCAAAATTATGAATACAAGCACCACTTAGCTTTAGAAGAGTCCAGCCAAGATCCAAATACCATGGATCAGGCCATAGCTAAACACTCTCCTCAAGCGAATTAAACCACTTTATAGAAAGGAAAATTCTGATGCTATATAAAGACCAATTTATTACCTTACAACGAATAGTATTTTCTATAAGTATTATTTTTAGCCAAATGAAGGGATATGTTAGAGAGTATTGGGCTATTTGCCATTAGAATAAATACATAAACTTGTACTTTTTATGTGCAACTGTAAAATTTAAAGCTAAAGATTTTTGCATATAAAAATACTAACCTGCTCAGACATGCTTTATCCATTTCAGTGCCTCACAGGAAAGACATGAGTAGCTGCACTGTTGCACAATGGGTGGAAGTTATTTTTAACAGGTTGACAGAACTGTGGGTAGAGAACTGAAAAAAATGTTTTGTTTTTGTTTTGAGTTTATAGGCAATGGAGATTCTTTCACATTAAAAAGTGAACTTAGTTTCATTCTTTGTGCTCAGGAGTTCTCCGTCAATTTTGTATATCAAATGAGAATATGGCATTGTAATTGCTACTGGTCTGAATTGAGGTGTCAAGAAAGCTCTGTTTCTGCTGTCACAGAAGACAAGCAGTTCATTTTCCAAAGTGCCCTTTCAAAAAAAGAGTATCTGTAACATCAACTTATCATTCCTTCTAAAAATTTCTTCCATTTGCATGTCAGTTTTAAGCCCTGGATTCCTAGAAACATATTTTCCTGAAATTAATTATTTCTTTAGTATGAGATTGATGACAAAAACAAACAAACAAAAAAGTCTATTAAATGCACTTGTGCTTGATAGATATATACAGCTTTGATAGAAATATAAGGAAGAAACTTATGTAAATCCGTATTAGAGTCATGTAGGAAGAAAATAATTAAAACCTTGAAAAGAACTTTAATTTACAGAGTCTACAGACATGACTGTATGTCATTAGAAAATTAATATAATGTCTAATGCAATGAAGTGGTGGAAAGTATGGAAGATTTGTAGTCAATACACTGTAAGGTCCTATGGTAGTTAGTTAGTAAACAATATATCTGATGTTGGGAAGAACTAAGATAGATGAATGTATTTGCAAAGAATATGCCCAACTCCAAATTAACATTCATATATAAGCTTCCATAATGTGAACTGTTGCACTTGGAAAAAACAGAAAGCCTTAAGGATAAACAAAGATGGTTGTTGCTCTATAAAAAAGAGGTCCCCCATTATTTCCTTAATGTATCTTGCAGATATTCTGGTAAAAATGCTTAAAAAGGAAAGAAAGAAAGTTCAAGATGCTTTTTTACACCTTAATGATGCCTCTGCTGGTTCTACAGTCTTGGAGCAGTCTCCATCTGAAAACTTAGAAGAAAGGCAGAGCCCATTTAGCTGTTCTAGTCTGAAAGAGGCAAAAGATTTAATCTCTTCAGTTCACAAGCTGCCTTTGCTTTCCAGACAAACAGGTTAGTGTAATTAATTGAGCAGTTATTTATTATTACAATATGATTTTCAGCATGTTATTCAAGTGTGTACCAGAACAGAAAAAAATTATATTCAATATCAGATGTAGCGCACTAATTCTGTATCCAGAAATGCAGATATTAAAATGTATAGCTTTCTCAAAGTGCTTATGCCTTTTACAAACTGATGTGAATACTCTGTTGAACAGTCCTGCAAAACCAGAGTATAAATTCACTTGCAGGCACTTGAATCTTTGAGTAAATTCTCAGATAAGGTGTTTGGGGTTTTTTTAGCATAAGTAATTAAAAAATACCAGGAAATAGATTTTTTTTCCCTTGGAATATTTGAAAATACTGAATTCTAACAAAAAAGAAATCTAAATCAGCACTGTAGATATTAAAAGAAATTTTGTGCAGGCATAATTAATTGCACAATATTATTAAACGTCAATAAAAACTGTTTTATTTTTTAAAATTTTTCCAGCCTAGGAGAGAAATCTTACATTTAAGTATAATGACATTTCAATAATTATATTTCGAGCCCTGTATCAGATTGTAAACACAGAACTTTTTTGTGATTATCTTTAAGGTTGAGGGGTTTTTTTATATATATCATATACTTTAGATATCTGGACTTTATTTAAAATTTTTTAGTAAACCATGGTGATTCTATTATTAAAAAAAAAAAAAAAAAGAATGTGATTAAGTGAACTGAGACCTTAGTTCCAGAAAGTACGAATAGCTTCATTTTTGTGCATTTGAGTAGCTTTACTGAAACAGTACCTTTCAGGAGCTAGGTCCTAATAAGTGTGCACAAAGTAAAACTTTTATGCTAATGTATTTTAAATATGTATTTTTTAATTGTTTCTCAAGTGGTTTAATAATTCATGTTGTTTACAAACTGGTTAGAGCTGAATTCATAAATAATACATTTAGAATTGTCATTTAGATAGTTTTTTAGAAAAAAAGTATCGTTTAGAATTGCTAACACACCATTTTACCATGTGTCTTGCCTTCAACAGCAGATGAGTACTATTTGTTCATAGGTAACTGATAAAATGTTTAAAACTCTTATAGTAAAGCCAGTGCATTGCTATTCATACTTTATTCTAACCGAGCTGTTTTGTAAAATTTAATAGGTGAGCATATCCAAATATATTCTTCTGCATGCTAAATTTTCAGAACTACCTGAAACTGTTATTAGAACTTGATTTTACAAGATTTTATGGATGTTTCACTTTATCCATATAAGTAATAGCAAAGGATTTAAGTATGTCTGTAATTCTTTATAGAAACAGCAACTCAATGCAAATTATATTGACCAATTATCATGGATTGTGTAAGGGAGCATTTATAGTGGTTAATTGAAAAGGGCGAACTGTTAAGCATTGCAGTTATCTTCCCTTACATCATCAGAGCTATTTATTTAATTTACTGTTGATAAATAACAATATTCCTGCAAATTGTTAATTTTAAAATCCACATAAACTTCCAGTAACTGTAGACAAATTTTTTGTTGCATAGTTGATTTTTTCTTAATTTTATGGTTGTATTGTCAAAATGAAAATATTTGTTGATATTAGTAGGTTCTAGAATTGATTAAGTTTACATTAGTAAAGAAGAATTCCTCATCACAGATTATCATGTATAACTTTTACAAAGTCATGACTTACATTTCTGTACACTGGTTTTTATGCATTTTGTGAGCAATTTTTTTAGCTGAAAAGGGAGATCTTCATCTCAAAATTAAGACAGAACAGCTGTCAAGTAGAAACTTAAATTTTACTAATGTCCTAGTATGAATGGATTTCTTAAACTATTTAAAGTTGCTAGTTATATCTTCTAAAATCACTTAGCAATTGAACAAGCAGTCGATTGTCAGAGTTGTTTTATTTTTGGACTCCAAAACTTTGGTGAATCTATTAGCTAGTAAAGGAGATTGCATACCAGAACAGTACTAATTATCATAGACAATAAGATTAATTATCATAGACAAAATCAGGAGAGTAATTAGTACAAATGAATATACAAGAGTGTCTTGTATAGAGATACATACATATGAAAGAACCAGAACTATATCTAAGAACACAATACTGAAAAAAATAGAGATTGAAATATTAAGAGTTCTAGTTATCCTGGTTTCTGCAAAGGAAAAAAATTCCCTCTTAAATTATGCAGATTTTTAAACGGGTGATTTGGGAGGAGAATTAAGAAGTCATTTACATAATCAGACAATGAAAAGGCACAATAACATCCTGCACAAGAGGCTATTAATAAAACTGAGTAGTCAAGATCAAGCATACTTTAAAAAAGATATTAAAGAATACTGATTTTATACCAGTCCAGTGATAAAAAAATCAGGATGAATCCTACAGAATTGTAGATCATTAATATTTACAATGTGTTCTTCACGTATTCTTTAGGATTATTTGACACTGCCACGCTGCCACTTACAATACAGGATACTAGTCTAGTTTTATGATGCATCTGTTTCCTTCTGGCAAACCTATCTTAATTTAGTTCTTATAACAAAGGAGAGGTTGAAACTTTGCTGATTTCTTTCTTATATCTCTTCCGGTTTCTGTGTAGAATATTCTTCCATATTGCTTTTCTCCATTACTCTATTAATATATGTCACTGGAGTTATAAATATTTTGTTACATTTTACTCTATCATATTGTAACTGCTTCTGTACAGATAAGACTAATTTTGAAATAGGTCTCTGACTTCTGCTTGCATCTAACATAATTCTGTCAGTATAAGAGATGCATGATACCATTTTTCCTCCTGCTGGTTTTATTTTTCTCTTGAAATATAAACAGTTTGCTTACCAGAAGACAGTGTGAATATTATGACATTCAAACACAATAAATCTTAATAAGAGTTTCAAATAGTTTTATGTGCTGATGGACTTGAGAGGGATTATTTTAAGGTCACAGAACATTTTATTAGCATCATGTTTTGACCATTTTTAGCCATTTCCTCAATCTTTCATTGAGAAATTGTCAGGTTTTTAGAACTTTTGGAAGATCTAGCCTGCTATCTATCCCTTTCAGGTGTAAGAACACTTTTTGCTAAGAACTCTGCAAGTATGCACAATAAAAAAAAATCTTTCTACTGAAGGACTGGCAAGCTGACTTTAAAACAAAAGGTTTTTAAATGATAAATTATGAATAATGTCATAATTATGAAATGAGATATTATGAATAGCAGTAAAGTAGTGATGATAACACACCAACTGCTCAATTCTGAAAGCTATATAATTTCATATTGTATTAAGGCTTTTCAAAATATTTAACTTGGCTATTTTATGTATTTAGGTAAAAATTTGGGGGGCAAGCTTGCATCTATTGTTGAAAAACCCACCAAAAGCTGAGGTTTTCCATCAGAATGTCTTCTATGCCCTTCAGTTCAGAAAAAGACAGATCTCAACCCTCCAAAAAAATTAAGTGCTTAGCAAACCTACATGTTTCGTGGAGTCTTTTCTGTGTCCAGTAGCACTTTTGAGTATCTGGAGACAGACTTTTGGCACTGTGTTCATGACAGATCTTTTCTCAATAACAGATGTACCAATTTTATTGCTATTTGGTCATCAGAAGAGCTCACTGGTGCTTTTAGGGCGTTATTCAGACTTAATGTTGATCTTTCTCAGTCAGAAAAGAAAGTATGTTATGTTGTCTGTTATAGGTCCAGAAAAAAGTATGTAGTCTATTTGCTCTCCAACTGATTGACTACCAGCTTTTAGTAAGATGTAGTGAATATTTCACTTCTACTGCTATACTTTTGTAACTAATATTCATAATAAGACATGTTGTTTTCCTAATTTTGTAGAGCATCAAATGATTTCTATAATGCAGTCTTATTATTTGCAACCATGATTTTTTCATTATTGCCAAGTTTAAACACCAAACAGGAAGTATCAGACTTAACTGTTTAAGATTTAATTATTTTTAAATACCTTCAAAATAAATTTAGCAAATGTTAACAGTCAGCATATGCTTTTGAACAATTTCATGGGCTTTACTTCTGAAAAGTTTAACAAAGTTATTTTCTGCTATTTCAAGTCACCAAATAAAACATTTCTCGCTAAGGCTTCAATTTATGTCATAAATATGAACACGTCTACCTTCAGGCGCAAGTTTTTTTACATTAATTTGTTGCAAGTTTTGAATTTGTCATGTGCTTTTATGCACTTGGTATCTCTGACTGTCTTAAAGATCACAGTTTTATGTCCCTTTTTAACCTTGTGAAATGATCAAAAATTAATAATGAAAAGTCAAAGTAATTTACAGAACAAAATTGCTATCATTAAAAATACATTGATTGCAATAAATTCCAATAAGACAAACTCTATGAACTTATAGGAAACTCAACTAATTTCTGAGGTTCTTTGTTTGGGTTCTCCTATCTGTATTGTTTTTGAGATCTTAATTTTGTTGGGATTCACAATGAGTCCCCTCTGAGTTTTGCTTAACTGAGGACTGTGAACTGAACTCTGTGACATTAGTGAACAGTAAAAAGCTGTTAATGCGCTAAGATGTTTGAGGTTCTATAGAAGCATCTACGTAAGCAACAACAGATGGCTATTCTTTGTTACAAAGAAATATAAATTACACATTGTAAGATTTAAAGTAAAGTGAGTTCTTGCAATTGGTATTCCATGATAAAGCCCTGTATGTTAGGATTTTTGTCATATTAAGTTTGTCATTAATTAAGTGTTTGTAAATATGAACTTTAGGAGATGAAGCCCAGATTTTGTTTTTTGAAGCTAGATTTCAATTTTCATCATCAAAGGAAGATTTTGTAAGTTGTAAGGATTTAGTGAGAGTGGGGAGTGGATCATTGCAGTACTTCCATTAATTTTTCAGAAACACTGAAATTTAATTGTCTTCTATATTGAAAGTGCTATTATGTAAAAACACTTACTGCTTATCAACAGCTTTTTCTTTCTCCACATTTATTTAGCTTTACAAAAGATTTCTGTTTTTTCTAAGATGCCCATCATGTCTTTCCAGTTGTCAGCCAGCAATTTCTTCTTATATGGAACATATGTTCGGAAGATTGTTAAAGATGCTTTTGGCAGTTTTTGCTGCCTTCCCCATGTGTCTGTTTAGATGGGGAAACTATCCAGTATTTTTATGCTAGTTTACTGTTCCCTTATCTGGATTAGTCTGTTGAAAGGTAACGTAGTGTTCCCTGGAAGTTCTTTACTATTTCATGTCTTTTTGGTTCCCTGATTCATTAGCTGTATTTTGTCTCTCTAATATTGCTGCTGGGATACTTTAAATTAACTCCTTAAAGAAGTTTGCAGATGACACCAAGCTGAGTGGTGCTGTTGAAAGGCTGGAGGGATGGGATGTCATCCAGAGGGACCCAGGTGAACCTCATGAGGTTCAACAAGACTAAATGCATAGTCCTGCATTTGGGTCGGAACAACCCTCACTATCAATACAGGCTGGGAGAAGAGGTGTTGGAAAGCAGCTCTGCAGAAAAGGACTTGGGGGTGAAGAACAAGAATTCATATTTATTTCATTTTTAAATTACTATGATAATTCTATATACATATGTGGCAATCCACTTATGCTTTCTGAAGGGCCATATACATATTTAAAATAAGTACTTTGACATTTTGTAGCTATATTTTTTTCCATGCCCATTTTTCAGGCACAAGAACTTCTATCCCCTCGAGTCTTGATCAAAACATCCACATGGTTTAAAGAGACTATCACAAGGTAACTTATCTCCTATTTTTGTGTGGAGTCTAGAGTTTAGGTTCAGAGTCTATAAATCTAAGCTTAATCAAGAAAAGTATAACTGCTTACAAAGGTTAATAGATACAAGGTAGTGATGAGATTCAACGTATCATTCATTGCATGACCAAGCAGGATTTATTGCCAGGGCTTCTGTAAACCACTACTGCTGTTTTCATCTCTGAGGAAGTACATATAAACATGTTGTTATTTCCCTATGATGTCAGTTGGACAGAATCACATATTTAATATTCATTTAATGTTTTGCTACTTTGTGAATTAGAACTTCCATGCATTTATTCTTACTGCTTTAAGAGGCAAGGTTAGCTCAAAAGGATCACTTTCCCATGCCTGATTTCCCTTGTGAATTGTTGAAGGTTGCTCTCATGTTTTGTTCATAGGTATGACTTTAAGTGAATTTAACGTTAAGTAAAGCTGGCTCTAAAACTTAAGGTCTTTTTCAGAGTAAAAAAAGAACATGATACAGGTTTCTGAATTTTCTGAATACTGTATACTGGAATGTGCCCTGATTGATTTTGATCAAAAATCTTGACAGATGCTTCTTTGAGATTGGGGTTTAAGTGAGGATTAACAGCAAATGCTATTACAATATTTTTGTGCCTCACACTTCACCATCTAAACTGTGGAAGGAGAAGACTTATCTGGAAGGGGTAAAAAAGGAATGACAGGGGTGGATTGGAATTATTTTTGATAAATAGGATGGAAAAGAGATTTGTGGTTTAGGATTGTATTCCTGATGAAGCTGGGAATGGGATGAAGGACGACAGAGACTGTGGACTGGAGAGAAGCAAGATCTGAGTTACTAGGTAATAAAATGTGAACCTAAAAGAGTTGATGAATGGAAAATTGCAAAAGTGAAGAAACAGCAGTATATATCACAGAATCACAGAACATTAGGAGTTGGAAGGGACCTTGAAAGATCATCTAGTCCAATCCCCCTGCTAGAGCAGGATCACCTAGATAATGTTTTGAAATGTCACATACAATAAAACAATAACAGTAGTTGGGAAGTGACTGCTTGTCTCCCTTAATTCAGCTGTTACCCCCAAAAAGAACTGAAGGCTTAAAGTCTGAGTTGGGAGATGTTTTAGATTTAGTGGAGCTTCATTAAATTATGGGAGCTGTAGAAAGAGTTACAGTTTTAAGCTGCTGCATATCTAATTGTGATCCCTTAGGCATATTTTTCAGTCTCTAAGATGAAGATGTTGGTCTAAAGTCAAAGCAATCCAATTAATAGCAGCTTACATTTTCCTTTATAGATGCTATTAATCACTTGGTTTAGAAAAAAATGTGTTGATAAAGTCAAAGACCTAACTTTGTCATAACAGAGGTTATGAAGGGCAAGGCCTGGTGAAACACCTGTTAACAACATCTGATAAAATTTCATTTAAATCATTGACAGTATAGTCTGTTCAGTTCATCTGGTATCAGGTATTTGGTGCTTTCTTGTTATAACAGCCCAGGTATTTGTTTTAGGTGCTTTCTTGTAAAATTTTCCGTTTTACATGCTACTGAATGAGGCATAAAAATCATCAGTGCCAAATGTAACAATGACTGTGGTGCCATATTCCAATCAATGGTCTCTTTGCACACTTTATAAGTTACTTTTTGTAAGTTACTCTTTACAGTGTATTCATGTGCTAGGCAGCATAGAGAGAAGAGAGGAAAAACAGCAGAATGCCAAAAATGGAGTAATATCAGGTCATGGATGAAGTAGTCATTGTGTTTGTTGTTTGGAACCTGTCTGATGGTATTTTTCCTGACAAATGTAAAATTCAATTTATTATTACTGGACTGTAATATCTTAAGCAGTCAAATATATAACACTGGCATACAGTTCTGAGACTAAATTGAGTTTTTTGTGTGGCTGAATGGAATGCCCATCTTGGTTGGACTGAAAAATGTCATAAGGCTTTTTTTACCCAAGTGTTTCTGCCAAGTGCGTACAGGAAGTGGCTTTGGCAGTTATATCCAAGTAAGTAACTTCATTTCCTGGAATAGACTTTTTTTCAAAATGTGGACTTCAGGAAAGAAAGTGTAAAGAGGGATGTTAAGGGGTAGAGAAAAGATCACCCCTAAAAGCCTCTAAAAAAAATTGTCCCTAATTATCACACTCTGATTTTTTCTAGTATAGACACAACAGCATAATTTATATTTTCAAGTGGATAGTTTCTTTATATAAAAAAAAAATTAAAAAAAATATCTTGAGCATAACTGTGCATAATTACTGAAAATATTATCTTTACAATGGTCCATTTTTCAGTGATCCATTTTATATCTGGAAAAGAGGAGACAGCATTTAGTTCAGATACAAGAGAATGTGTTGTATGACCACAAAGGTTCGAGGCTTATTACCAACCCAAGGTTTAGTAAAGCTTCTATTTACTGCCATAAAAGACAAAAAAAAAAAAAAAAAAAAAAAGGAAAGAGAAAATATGTGGTCAGGTATAATTTATGAAAATTTCATTTAGCTGGTCAGGTGCTATTTATTTTTTATTCTATTGCCAATGTAACTTTTTGTAGTCTAACTTGCTGGGTTTGAATCATGCCTTATTTTTTTCCTTCCTTTTTTTTTTTTTTTTTTTTTTCCTACTCTCTTAAGGTTAATATCCAGAATATTTCAGTAGCAGTGCCTGCAACCTTTTTACAGTTCTGGATAGCTGCCTAAAATATAAGCACAGCCTGTGCTTATTATATATTATATAATCTCTCCCTGTGCTCTTGATTTTAGTGTCAAATAATAGATTTTTCTCAGATACTTAAAAAGTTGTTTTGTATCAATGTTCTTTTAAAGTGTTAATGCAAATGAAGGGTTATTTCAGTACATTGAAAAATGTAGTAGCAATGAGTCACAATGTAATCTGTGTGATACATCAGATGGGAATCTTTAAAAAATTACAGTTTTGTTAAAAATAATATTGCAATATCCTAAAGTTTCAAGAGAAAAATATATTATTATGACAGAAGAAATATTAGTGTTAGGAAAAAAAAGCTATAAACGTTGAAAGTAAAGCAGAAATCAGAATATATATTTTAATAATTAGTATGACTGGGTACTAATAGAAAAACAAAATATGAAACAATATAACTGTTGATTTATATAGAATTTTCTGCAAGTCATTAGAGATTCAGTGGATGAAAAGACATGAAAAAATGGCATGGAAGCAACTCAGTGCAATGATTAAAGCAAGAGTAAAGATAAGCAAACATTTTGTATATCTTTCCAAATGGTAAAGGCTGTGCTTGCTATGTCATAAATGGCAGCTGCTGTAGATTGTTTTGGGGTGGAATCTTTGCCTTTCCATTTTATTTGTTATACTTTTTTGATATTTTAGTCTTCATGTAATAATCTTTTTTGTTGTTGTTTTGTAATGTTCACTTTTGTGTTACACAGAGAAATGTCAGTTGATTTGTTTGCAGCTGTGCCCACTGACTACTTGTGCTAGTCTTGTTATTCCTAAAGAAAGGAAACTTTTTCTTAGTAAGAATATTTCCTGAATAATGTATGAGCTTTGGTTAATATTTGTCTCTTTATGTTTCTGATTTTTCACTGAATACTTGTTATAAAGTATATTGTCAGACTGAGGTTGTTAGCTGTTTTGGAATCTTATTTTTGTTTGTCATATTTTTCCTTCATGTTCACTATTGTTTGCATGCTTCTACTGCTGTGTGGATTTAAATGATAAATAAAACAATTCAGCTTTCCATTGCATTATAGAGGCAATATGTTGAATTGAATAAGATTCCAGACTGAGATGCAGAGCATCTGGTTTTTATTTCAGTCTTTATTATTTACTAAGTTTGTGAACTTACACAAGTGACCTCATCTCTCTAAACTAGTTTCCTCAGCTGTAGAGTGGCTTATCTTGATCACTTTGAGATTTCTTGTTCAAAGGCTATCTGTAAGTGCAAAATCTTGTTTTTCTAACATTGAGGAACATGATTTGTGAAAGTCAGACAGTGAATTAGAAGCAGAAACTAATATAAACCCTGCAATCTTGACTCTTCATTTTTAGTCGGCACAACTTGCAACACAGTTATTGAATTACTTCTGTTTATTGGTAGTTAATTTGTTTGAGAAGCTTTGTTGAAAATCTAGGTTATGTTTGCTACTTAAAATTCTATACAAGCATGGCTGAATGTTTACAGTATGTTTGATATTTATTGTAAACTCTAAGAGTGAGCTGCATACAGATATATATCATGCAAAGCCATCTCTTCTTGCTCAGTAGAAGCAAGACAATTCACTCAGACTGAGCTGGCAAATTTCAGTGTTAAAATAATTTTATTATTATGAATCCTTCTGTAACACCTCCCCACTTAGATTGCCTCTGTTTATTTATACTGTTTATATCCAGTGTAAATAGGCATTTATTAAGCATCATCATAATAACTACAGTTTTCAGTTTTTCTTTTTATGTACTGTGGAGACAATATTCTTCACAGAATAACTAAAGTTCTGTAGATAATATTTTTAAGTGCTATGAAACGTGGCATGTTGTTGTGCAGTTGTATACTTGTTTTATAGAGGAAAATAATTTGTATTTTAAATAACAAAGGTTGCCCTCTAATATTAGAGGGTTTTTTTTAACTTGTTCATTGTCAGGAAGGAGGAAAATTTTGCATTTCCATGCTACAAATGTACTTGGAGGGAAAAAAATGCAGATCAGAATTTACCTTTTAAATTAATTTACTTTCAGTGTTGAGGATGGAAAAAAAGTGATAATGTAAGTAGCTATCTGATAGTAAATTATCTATAACCACTATAATCTTTTGTAGGCTCATGGAATTCAAAAGGTAATATATACTTCTATAAATAGTCATCCTCCAATAAAACAAAAAGATAAATGCTCAAGAAATGGTTAGAGAGACACTGATAGGATTCTGGAAGACAAACATTCAGTAAATTATTATAAGCTATTAGATGCTTCCAAATCTAACACTTTATTTTACCACACCACAATAACAAATTGCTCTCTGACTTTTATTTCATGGGGAATGGTTGATGTATATGAAGACAAGGAATGACTGTTTTACTGATTGTGGATATTTATTGTTATGGCAGCAGAACTTCCTGCTAATCAGATAGACTACACCCTCCCATAACTACAGGGTAGAAGGTACTTCCTCCCTCTAGGGACAATTTAAGATGGAAATTTCATCCAAAAGTTAGTTAATTTTACCATGGTGAGGTTTCAGGGATTAAAGTTAATGCATACATTTTTGTTTCAAAATTATAATTGTAAACCCTGATGTTAATGTTTCTAATCTTTTATCTGAAAACAGAAAATATTGTGAAAAACATAGATCTTTTAGTCAACTTAGCAGAAATTATGAGGTCTTACCCATCTCTGCCTATTCATTCTCCCTTTGGTAAGACAGAGAAATTTAACCTCTACAATGCACCTGCCCTCCAAGAAGATATCTTTATTGTTTTAGTAACCCAATATCCATGGTGGCATTTCACCTTCAGACTATGGTTGAGTGGGAGTTAATTGACCAGTAGTTCTACTGTGATCACAGAATCATAGAATGGCTTGAGATGGAAGAGACCTTAACCCCCTGCCAAGGGCAGGGACACCTCCCACAAGACTAGGTTGCTCAAAGCCTCATCCAGACTGGTCTTAAACACTTCCAGGGATGAGACGTCCACTTCTCTGGATAACCTTTTCCAGTGTCTCACCAGACTCATAGTAAAGAATTTCTTCCTAATGTCTAATCTAAATCTACCCTACTGTAGTTTCAAACAGTTGCCCCTTGTCCTATCACCACACGCCCTTATAAGAAGTCCAGCTTCAGCTTTCCTTTAGGCCACCTTTAGATACTAGAAAGCTGCTATAAGGTCTCCCTGGAGCCTTCTCCAGGCTGAAGACTGAACTCCCTCATAGCTTTTTGACTAAATTTAAGCATATAAAAGTTTCTTACCATTAAGTAGTAGTTCTTTATTATAATGTATTGCTCTATTAAAAGAATAAAACCAAAACCACAACACTTCTACTTTTCTCAGCAGCAATGCCTAGGTACTGTTCATGGTCAGTGTCACCCTGTACTACTTACAACCTGTTGTGTGCCTGATGTATATGGCCTAAGATTGTCAGGTGGACAATTAAATTTTAATGAATGTGTTCCTCTCTTGTTCCCATTTATGTACTTCTCGGTCTTGAAGTACTGTGAAATAAAATGTGTTCCTCATTCATTATCCTAGAACTGATGTGCCATGCCCCAAAAATGAACGTGCAAAGATGAAGACATCCGGGTGAATAACATGCATAATTACTTTTTAAAATCTGGACGTTAATGCACAACTAGCTACCATGTTCATTCTCATATGAAAACTCCAATGAAGCCTCAATTAGCAAGAATAAACTTTAATTATTTTTTTTTTAATTTCCTGCGTTTCTTGATTGCTCATGGTCAGTTGCCAAAATAAGTAAGCAATAGAATTGGTAAAGCTCATTCATCTCAAATGTAAATAGATAACAAACTTTAAAACTAGTTTGTCTAGGTTGCCAAATGGTAGGAAGAGAAAGATTGCCATGGAGCGTATCTCATAGTTTCTTCTCTCTACTTTCTACATCAGCACACCCCATTTTTGGGTGTACCCCAAGCTGGTATTGATTGTTGGTATACCCAATACAGATATATTTTTTCCTAGTGTTCTTGTGATTTAGTTTATACAGGCTTTTACTTCAGAAAACCTCAGTACCTTAATAAAGAATAAAGCTAAAATGTAATATGAAATGAAAAATACAGTAAGTTTACAAAACCAGATTGATGTTTATAACAAGTTATTTTTCCAGTGCTAAACTGCTCCGAAAATGAAATATGTGTCTTTTGTGGTTTATGGTGATACCAGCAAGACTGGTGGTAGAGACAGTTCTCCAGGCAGCAAAAATACATGCAGACCTCTACAGATGTCTCTAACAAAAAACTTCACTTTAATTTGGTCCAAGCTGTCATGACTCCATTGATGTAGGCTGTTATTTGGTAAAGCTCTTGAAATATTCTTATCCCACCATTGAGTAATTTTTCTAAAATTGAGTGAGATATATGAAAAAGGAGAATTTAAATACCGTATCTATCACTCAAAGCAGCATAGAACATTTAAATAAAGCAAATTTTCTTGAGGGTATTCTATCTTTTTTAAACATGTTGATCTAGTTGCAAAAGGCAGACATGTTTTTGAACTTAAAGGCCCTTTTTCAGTTATATAATAGAAGTAGCAAATGTTGCTAATGTAACATCGCAAATAAATTATGCCAAAACATGTACTTATAATTTTTTATTATTCAATCTTAACTGAAATCTTCATTTTAAGCACAGTAGTCTTTTTAAAGTCTACAGGAGACTCAAGAGCTTAATGTATTTTCCCCTTCTTATATTTAGTAAAGTTTTTACAACTGCATCAACTGTTGAACACAACAGATTTAGACTCCCACAGGGAGAGGGAAATGCACAGTCTATTTCTAAAATCCATTATTTTATGTAGCCTGCATAATCCAGTATAAGATATATGTCCTGTTTTGTGATAAATTATCTTAAATGTGTGATTCTGGCATAAGCAAAAGTGAATCTTATTTATTTAGAAGTGGCAGCACCGTTGGGTGGGTCTCCTGAAGTTCTTGTGGGTTTGACTTCATATTTTCCTTTGTATCCACTGCCAGTGTTTCTGCCAAGCCTACCATGCTTCATTTCAGGCTCATTCTTTGTACCTACTCATTAAGGACTTTCAATGTGTGTACTTATTATACAATCAAATGTGATCTTACAGGCAGTTTTAAAGAAGTAAATGATTGCAAGCAATAGCTGAAAGCTGTTTTATTTCTCTTTTGAGTCTACAAGCTATCATATTTGAAAGGTAATTCTGCAATAATAGTGGTATCAGAACATGAGAAAAACATGGTTGAAACAATAGATACACAACTTCATTCCTCACTGCTGATACCTGCACTCATTTTGTTCATGCTAAGTAGCCTCTTAAGTGCGCCCTCGATTCCTCTGCTCTGACCTTGAATTTGATAACTCTGCTGCCCATTGACTCATTATGTATAAAAGTATAAATATGTAGCAAAAGTAGACATGCTGTAAATCATTAATGCTAGTGCAAGTATTCTACAGCTTCTTGAAGACATGCCATGTAGTATGGGAAACTATTAGAATCCATAACAAGACAGAATCAAACCAAAATGGTCCTGTCAACTGATTCAAATACATGTTAGGACTGTAAGTGCTCTATGAGGTGAAGATTATGATGGTATATTGTTGCTATTAAAAATTTTCTTCTCTCCTGTAATTCTCACTAGCATTATGCTTTGCAACATTTTGACAGGTGGACGAACTAGTATACCAATTTTTCCAGAATAGGAAAATGAGAGAAAGAAATTTCAATATTTCCAGTCCTTTCACATTGAGATCACTCCAAGGTTCAATCCAGTATCAAACATCACATCAGTAAGGATCCTAAAACTGTGTTTCTGATTATCATTCAGCTTTTGTTGCAAAAGTACAGCTGTTTAAAAAAATACAGCTGGGTTAATATGAGAAATATTTTACCTGTAGTGTCACCTGAGGTTTCTTAAAGTAATGAAAGTGATGAAAGTCAGCATGATTAAATTCAGCTATCATATCCCATTTGGAATTTCATTGTTGTTCTTCTGTAGTCTTGAACAATCTTAAAATAGACAATTTCATCTTGTTTTTAATGAAGTTTATGCTTGATTTATACTTTTTTTTTTTTTTAATACAGTTCAATAATTGTCATACTACTTCTGCAGAGGGATATTAATTAATGCAAAAGTCTGTTTCTAATAGGATTCTTTGAAGTTGCTCATTGTGGGGTGTTTTTGGAAGCATTCCAGTTGAACTTTATAAAAATTTAGTTTTACAAAGTTGGCATTGTATGTAGCATTTTTTTTTTTATTATTTGATTTTAAGAATCTTAAAAATAATCTTAAATCTTAATCTATTTTTATTGATCACATATCCTTTGACAATATTTATTGTAGAAGAAATGGTGCTTAGCTTTCATTTGTGTCTGGCATACTCTTATACATGTTTGCTCTTTGCTGTTTGCAGTGTTTAATTTAGTGGTGATTTCAATGTATAAATTATTTCAGCATATATGTAATAGTTTGTCTTGTCAATCAATTAATTTTATGTGGATAAAATGATGCATAGGTATAAATGAGCCATGCACCAATTAACTTAAGGGTTTGCACAGTAAAAATTTTCACCTGTGAAGTTCAGTCCAACATGCCTAGATCAGTGTTCAGTATGATGATAAACATGCTTATAATCTCAAGAAACTGTTTTACCCTCTTCCTTATATATTTACATTGGTTGCTGGGGCCTCCACACTTAGGAGCTATTCTCACGAGCTTTCTTTTGTTATCAGTCTTAATGTTGCTCCCTCAGAACAGCTCAACCTGCAACATTAATTCCTCTCTCCTGGAGAGGTATTACCAATTATTTTTGTAGGTAAAACTGGCAGCCTCCAGCATGAGAGCTGCTAGAACCCTCTTGAACCTCTCATACCAGGACTAAAATCTTGGCTGGATTTTCTTTCACAAGAAGGTGGAGTTGTGAGGAGACACAGTGATTCTGCTTTCTGACAGAGAACATACCACTTTAATGCTGTTGATTTAAAGATTTTTCCAGGCTTATCTGAAGAATAGTATAAATCTTTTCTCTGGGTTTCATGTGTTAAACTTTATGAAGGTAGGCTTCCTGTGGATAATAAAAACAAACCTAACAAGAAGGTAAGAGAGAAATTCTGGAACAAGAAAGACTCTCCTTTGGTCAAGGAGGATTGGGTTAGAGATCATTTTGGAAAGCTGGACACCCACAAATCCAAAATAGCCATGATGGGTTTCATCCACAAGTGCTGAGGGACCTGACTGATGTTATTGCTAAGCCATTTTCATCTTTGAAAGGTCATGGAGAACAGGAGAGGTGCCTGATAACTGGGGAAAGCCAATGTCACTCTAGTCTTCAGAAAGGGTGAGAATGAAGACCCAGGAAATTTCAGGACAGCCAGCCTGAGTGGAAAGGTGTGGAACAGACTGGAAGGTCATCTCTAAATATGTAGAGGAAAAGAAGATTATCAGGAGTAGTCAGCATGAATTCAGAAAAGGGAAATCATGCTTAACCATCTGATAGCTTTTATGATGGTGGACTAGCTGAGTAGATGAGGGGAGAGCAATGGATGTTGTCTACCTCAACTTCAGCAAGGCTTCTGACACTGTCTCCCATAATGCTCTCTTAGGTGATCTTAGGAAGTGGGGGTTAAATGAGTGGACAGTGAGGTGGAATGAGAACTGGCTGAATGACAGAGTGAGGTGGAGTGCATTGGATAGAAGTACAAAGTGAAATGAAACCTTCAGTGCAATTTCATTCTTAAATATTTAAGTTCAGAAGGTGGATGAAACATGAATTTTCCCAAAATTGGAGCTGTTTGAACTTGCTCAAATGGGTTTGCTATAATTTTCACATTGTGAGTTTGGCATAGTTTTGAGAGTTTTAATATGAAAGCCATTTTACACAACCTAACAAGAAATGTATAATTAAGGTAATAAAAAGTGTTACAATTTTTTAATGCAGCCCTATCAACTGGGGTTTCATGAATGTGACTGCAAGAAAAAAATAAGCTTTTTCTGGTGATCAGAATTATTTTTATGGTAATGATTGGTCCAGTTCACACTGTAATGACTTGATGACATGTGTATCCTGGTTCCTGTAGGACATTATGATTCTGCCTTTGATAAGAAGTTTTAAATATTTATTTTGTAACTCTATGTTGTGGTATTAAAGGAGAGGTGAAATTGTTTGGCCTGTAAAAGAAATAGATTTCCACAAGTCTTAACAGCTTTAGCTGAACGATTTGACTACCTTGCCAAAAATGTGTTATCATCAATGGTTTCTTGTCTTGGTTCTGCTTTTAATCATATAATTTATATGTTGCTATACATAGGTTCAGTTTACAGCTAGAGAAAACCAGTAATTCACCCTGTTTTAAAAGCACATATAGATTATTTCTTTTTAATTAGGCCCAGGAGAAACAGCATGCCTGTAATTTTAGTGCACCTTTGCACATGGAGGCCATCTGAAAGAGGATGAATCTACCTTATAGAAGTATAGATTATTTAAGGAAATGTAGACAGTATGACTGAAAATATAACATCAGCCACTGAGAAAGAATAATCTTTGTCACTAAGCAGAATGAAAACACAACCACTCCATTAAGCTTCCAGTGTTCCTTACAGTCTTTTATGTTTACATTGCAATATTCCCTTAATTATCTACAGGCTGCAGTGCTCTTCTGTAGATATTTTATGCTCATATTATAATAAAGTACAATCTTAATGGTCCTTTTTAAGTACCATTTTCAAAATGTGATTGTTTACTACTTCATATATTTCTGTATTTTCTTAAAACGGACTGTGTAAACCAGAAAAATTCCCCTTCCCAAGGGTTCTGGGGATCTATTTTTGTGGGCTTTTTTTGGCTGTACAAATCTGCCGCCTCTTAATGTAGCACTGGAAAATTATTATCAGATTACCTGTAATTTTAGTTGATGCATTTCTGCCAGCCAGAAGCAATAGTCACTGTAATAGTTTTGTTTTCCAAACTTACTTCTGTTTTCACTTGTGCTCTCAAAGGCAGCACATTGCCAGAAGGGTTAAATACTTTACATTGCAGTGTTACATATCAGTAAGGGTGTTACATTGTTTATTCTAGACTCAGCCATGAATTTCCTCCAGGCTTTCTGCACTTAATACACAGTTTTTCTGCAAGAAAAGCAATTCTAGGAGGTCAATTCAGGCTGCATATTAAAATTAGTGATGGGGGTGAATGTGCTATACAATTCTGCTGGCAAAGCTGACTGGTTTTTTTCAAGGCAAGAATGAAACACGAACATTCTCAGGTCATCATCACAGGAAAATATTTTTCACTAAATACCCTTTCTCCTTTGGATCACACAGCAGTAAAAACTTCACTGTATCTTTCTTTGATTTTCTTATTCAAAAAGGGTGGAGCATTTCTGCATTCCTGGTGGTTCTATTTTCAACACAAAATTTTTAAATTAGTAGCAGATGTGCTGATTCTTTTTCCTGAAACAGGGCTAAATTTTCTACTATATTTTGAATGTTTTTAAACTTTTACAGATTATTGAACCCTAAGTGATAGTTTTTGATACCAGCTTTCACTGTGAACAGTATATTGCAGCACAGAAATCACACTGAAGTCAGTGGGGAGTAATCATGGTATTATAAGTATAATGAGGTGCAGCAGAAGATATCTGGGTGACTAGAAAATGCAGCTTATGGAGCTAGGCACCAATAAGGTGTACCATATCAGTATTACATAGCCCAACCTTTTAGGTATGCTTTGTCAATGTAGCATCCCCACTTACACCAAAATTGCAGAGTGGGTAAACCCGAAAAATATTTGGCATACCTGCATATGTATGTTTTTGGTAATGCTGGTCCATTGGCACAAAACTTATAAAAAACTCTTGCACAGCAGAGCTCCCAGGAGACTTTATATCTGTTGTGCACAACAGATTTGGGGTCATGATAACTCTGAAGCAAGAAGGCTTGTGAGTAGGACAAAACAAAGAGTCTAGAGGAAAAAAATAAAGGAGAATAAAAAAATCCAATTTAAGAAATATTTCAAGTTTTAATTTGCAGCCATGGGGTTGAATTAGAGGTGGAACTATTTTTCATTTTTCACAGTTTGAGTGTGAGATTCCTCCCCCTTTCTACTCCTGAACTATCTTCATTACTGTCATTTATTTGAGTGAAAGTGTCATCCTTTTCCCTTATTTGTTGACATATGGGTACTTGTGATAACATATACTGTTGTAATCTTTCATTTTCCTTATTCTGTGAATTTTTTTGTTAATGATAATACATATGCATGATTTCTTATTTGGATCTAGCAATGAGAACTGATAAATAACACAGACTGTAATATTTGTCCACTTTTTTTTTTTTAAAGATTTGAAGGCCAAATACGTCTTGGCCTTCTGATGTACAAAAGGAAACAAATGCCATGATGAAAATGTAAAATACAAAATACAAACCATTTTTGCAGGTTTAATATCTGTTTCATTTAAAAGGGGATGACAAACATTCATTAAGTTTTATAATTATACATAATTAAAAGGAGACTGAATTTTTTTTCATTTTTTTTCTTCCAAGAATACTGAAAATATTCAAGATCTGTCTAGGGGTCAATGTGAAAGAGGGATGAAAGAAATACAGAAGCAAATTATACTTTGTTACAGTGAAAATATCCCTGGCTCCCACTTAAGAATATTTCACATACTTTAAATTTTCAAAGTTTGTTTTTACTTATAAACATTTTAAGTTGTCTTGAGAAATTATACAGCTCAAACATTTGGACTTTAGAGAAGTGAAATGAAACTAATTTGTCATATAAGAGAAATCTTTTTTCAGAAATGCTTTCCCATTGATGGAATGCGAACTTGTCTTCTGGGTGGTTTAAGACCCCCAGGCCGACTGCTATATTTGCCTAAATAGGAGTTAAATAAATGCAAAATCTTTGTCTTTTGATGAGTCTGAAGTAGTTCCTTTTTTTTTTTTTCCCTTGGGGCAGGAGGAAAGATGTCACTTGGATATCAGGAAGCTTTTGAAGTATTCAGGCGTGATCATCCTGACAATATAACCATCGAGGACACCAAACAGCTTCTAAAACAAAGGTGAGTGTTAGAACATCAAACTGATGACAGACATCTGAGGGTTCATTATGAGTCTGGGTAATAATGCATAATTTTACACCAGACATCCCAGACTTCTTGGTACAGAAACTTTTTCTTTTTGGGGATATTTAATATTACACTTCAACATCTTCTGGTGATTATGGTAAAATGTCAAAATATAGAAAAGATTAATTTTTCATAAAGCAGATAGTAAATATCTCAGAAATTAAACTACCTACACTCATCCACTTTGATAGGATAACAATACTATTTCAGTGTTTCAAGTGTTAACCCTCCTTGTCCTGCAAGAGAAATAAAAGGTTTTGAGATTGGAGATGCCAAAAGCAATCTACCTTTGTAATTAACATTTTCCCTAAAAATTTGGGTTTCTTTTTTGTATTGTTTCTTTTTGTTCGTTTGTGGCTTTGTTTTTGTTTGTTTGCTTGTTTTTGTTTCTGTTTGGTTGGTTGGTTGGTTTCGTTTGGTGTTTTCACCGTCAGATTTCTCTTGCCTTTTTTTTTTTGGCTTTCTTAATACCACGATTTTCCCACGTAATAGGCATGTAAGACATTGTTTTCAGGGTCATTGAGTCTTATTTACTTCAGTGAACTTGAGGCAAGAAATTATCTCCACCACTCTGTGACTTATGCAATATCTTGCTATTTATCAATTTAGTGAACTGGTTAACTTTCTACCTGGATCTGTCACTGAGCCACAGACAGGCAAATTGTAAAGGTATCCATGGCAATTGGATGTTTAGCATTGCCTTTCTTCTGATCAAATATATCAGATGGTGCCACATCACTGCATCATCACTGCATAAAAGATTACACTGCAAGCATTTCTGGCATTGGTGTTTATTGAGCAGAACACTTCATGGTCACAGCATGATAATGGGAGAAATACAGTTCTGAGCATTTCCTCTAGTTAATCACAATCCTTCCATATTTTCTCTGTTATTACTATGAAGCAAATTGGTATTTCCTTCTGGTTGCAGAACATGTAATAGAGATGGGCAGAACCCACAAAGCTTGAAGCCAGATTTGCTTTCCCTAATGGACAAAGAGATTCAGAGTAATGCCTTGGGTAACTCCTCTCTAATGTGCATCAGCTGATTGCTGAAATTAGTTCTATGAATGTTGATACCCTGAAGCAAGACAGCTTTTTCCCCTGACATTTACAGTCATTTTTAGAAAAGATGCCTATAGCTCCAAGTCTGCTGAGTTCATTAGAATGGATTTTTATCAAGTCCAGTCTGTAATTTAGAATGCAGCCTCTGAACTACCACTTACACAAAAGCTCTGTTACCCAGCCAGTGTTCAAATTGCACAGGAAGAGTGTGTGGATACCACATGTTTAAAGGTTACCATAATGTCCATTTATATGTAGGCCTCTCATGTTAATAATTTTGTTTATAGTTGCGTAACCACTTCTGTCATACCACTAACAGTATTTGGTTCGCAAATTACTTATTTTTAGCTGGTTTATTTTTTCCTTTGGGTATTTTGGGTAGATTTTCTTGGCTTGCTAATTTTCATAGAATTTCAGAATAGTTTGGATTGGAAGGGATGTTTAAAGGTCATTGAGTCCAACCCGTCTGTAGTGAGTAGGGACATCTTCAACTAGATCTGGTTGCACAGAGACCCATCCAACCTGTTCATTAATATTTCCAGGTAAGGGGCATCTATCACAACTTTGGGCAACCTTCTCCAGTGGTTCATCATCCTCATTTTAAAACACTTCTTCCTTATATCTGGTCTAAATCTGCCCTCTTTTAATTTAAAGCCATTAGCCCTTGCCCTATTGCATAGGCCCTGCTAAAGAGTTTGTCCCCATCCTTCTCATAAGCCCCACCTGGGGGTCCTGGTAGACAGGGGGATAGCCATGAGCCAACAATGAGCCCTTGTGGCCAAGAAGGCCAATGGCATCCTGGGATGCATTAGGAGAAGTGTGGCCAGTAGGTCAAGAGAGGTTCT
>JANHGL010024710.1:37644-52445 GCA_024611195.1 Ceyx melanurus | reverse complement strand
TCCTGCTCTGGCAGGAGGGTTGGACTAGATGATCTTCTAGGTCCCTTCCAGCCCCTAATATCTGTGATTCTGTGATTATATATCATATGGAGATTTGATTATTTGAATGTAACAAGGAAGTGGGCAGTGAGTTAATTTAGAAAGATATCTGGTGGGAATTACACATTTGAAAAATAACTGATTTCCAGTTTTGATTGAGGTCAAGATATTTCTGTACTACAAAAAAGGAATTTCCAAAGCCTGATTAATTGATTTGTTTCCATCCTTCTCAGCCTGCTTCTTGCTTGCTATTTACATATCTTAAAATGGCTAGGTTTGTTTTATATTGATATTTGAGCCATAGCTGAATATCATCTGACAGTCTGCATTCACATAGGGACTATCTGCAGAAGAACAGAACAATTTCATTTTGCCAGATTTTTGTATATATATTTTTTAAGAGGTTTCTTAGCGACTGGGATGTACTTTTTCACACAGAAATTATTTTCAGCAATATGCAAATGAAAGGCTGAAATTTGAATATTCCTGGTGAGCAGAAGTTCCATTACTCTAATAATCTATTTTCTTTAGATTTTGCTTGGATATTTTTTCTTTTATATAGTTGTATGTTAAAGCATTGCATGCAACGTAGCATATTAATATTGTAGTGTAGTATGAATATTTAAGAGAATCCAATTGTTAGAATTGAAATAACATTTTTTATACTTAAAAGGTCAAACAAATTTATTCTGCCTGTCTAGTAAACCCATTAGTTGCATGGTTTCTTTTAGATCAGACAGTCTTTTCTGATGGAAAATTGTTTTGACTAGTTCTACTTATAAATCAGAAGTAGTACTGAATAAGTTCTGTACTTTATTGTAAACATCTAGTTTAACTAGTTGCTCTTTAGAATAATTCTGTATCATTATGCTTGTATTAACAGGTTTGCTGAAGCTAAATGCCTTGGAGAACAATTGAACAATGTGAGAAATAAAATAAGTGAGTACATTTTAGCTTTATTTCACCTTTTAACTGATGAAATCACAGCATTTAGATAGAAGATTTGAAGAAATTCTGAAGAAAATAGATTTGAAGAAATTCTGTTTTCTAAAAGAAGACTGTCAATGCATTATTAATATTTCCAATAAGGGAAATTGTTAGATGATGGTAGAAGTAATAATTTTATATATCCGTTTTAACTATTTCAAATACCATAATGTGAAAAACATCTCCCTTCTTTCCTGACATGATGTCTGAAATTTATCAAAAGGGGTTTTTTTTAGTTATTAACCTGGGGTTTTGTGAATTTTATCTTGGAACAAAGGAATCCAAAAACATAATTTCAAATTGTTATCTCTGTGGATTAAGGATTGTATTTATCTATAAATTTTTATAGCCCCTCATAAAAGAAGGTTTTGTTGTTGAATTGCCCATCTGCATTTCCTTTGTACACATTAATTAGAGTAATTATGACAAGTGCCTCAGCTTGGTGGTGGTTTTTTAACACTTTTTGCTTTAGGAACCCCCTTAGCATATGTTTGGTTTCCAGTTTTGGCTTGTTCAAAGTCAAAAATCACCTATAGATACATTCAACCCAAGGCATATCTTATCAGTTTCTCCTAGCATCCTTTGAAAAGTTGATTTCTGAATTCTGATTATTCTAAGCCTGTAGCTTCTTTCCTAAAATCTATCACAGAGTGGTAGGAGTTGGAAGGGACTTCTGGAGATCATCGAGTCCAAACTCCTGATAATACAGGTTTACCTCAAGCAGGTGGAACAAGATTGCACCCATGCAGGTTTTGAATATCTCTGGAGAAGGAGACGCTACAACCTCACTGGGCAGCCTGCTCCAGTGCTCTGTCACCCTCAAAGTAAGAGTCTATCCAGGCTCCCTGTCAGATATGAAACACGGTTTTGTCCCCTATTCCTGAAATCCTTAGGGATCAGGTCAGTGTCCTCCTGTACACACACATTCAGGTGAACCAAGTCTCCTCAGCCTTCCAGATACAGGTTCTAAGGGACTAGATTTAAAGATTATCTGCCTCCAGGTTCAGTGATCTAGACCTTGCTCTCTCTTTCTCTCTCCTTCCTCTTTGGGTGGCACCAGCACAGACATGGACAATGAAGCACTTATCATCACTTCTTGATTTATTACAGCAGTTGACTTCTGGGAAAGGACAAAAACCTCATGGCACTCCTGACAAGTGCTTTGTACTTTCATCATAGCTGTGATTATGTTCTCCGTGGTTATGAATGGTAACTGCTGCCAGATTCCCCTCCCAGTCACCTTAGGGTATACCACAAGTCCCTCAGACATATTATGCAGTATACTTGAAGTTACGTCAACTATGCACAATGCCTCAACCATGTTGGTACTATTTTTTTAAGCCACAGAACAAAGGATGTTTGGAAGAGATCCAGAACCTGGAACATCAGGTGCTGAGCCCTGCTGCAGCAGTGTTCTGTAAGACGTGACACTTAAATCAACCCGCCTTCTCTGAGTAGGCTCATTTTCTTCTTCAGATTGGCCAGAACATAAATATCAATACAGAATTTGTGCATGGATATTCACAGATTGGCCCATGCAAGGAGAATTTCAATACCCACTTTGCAACTATGGGTCTCTCCAGAGTCCATATAAACTCACTTAAATCCTGCCAAGTAGACGTTTCCCCTGATAATCTCGGAAAAGGATGTTAAACATACTGTGGAGGACAATGCTAAGCAAAAGGAATGATCTCCAAGGTGAATAATGTCTGCAGCTTTTGGGCAGCAGTGTGCAGTTGTGAACATAAGCCATCACATCAGGATGCATCCTCTGTTTCCCTGATGCCATCTTGAAATCCACATTGTCCTGATTTACTTCTGTCTCCTAGATTTACACATCTGTGATAAGCCCAAGAGATTTCTTGGCCTAAATGAGGTAGAGCCAAACACAGGACTGAGTGTCAAACTTCTTTCACTTGCTGAAGTAGAAATCAGTCTTTGGAGCTGGCTTAATGAACACCAGTGATAAGCAACCACACACAATCACATCTTTCTCAGTGCCTGGAGCTGTGACCATGCTGCATGAAGGCAGGAGCCTAGCAGCCATCTTACATACACCTTATATCTGTTGCAAATATTTTAGCGGGAAAATAAATATTTGGAGGATGTAGGAGTCAATACTAGAAGTGGTGGAACACATACCAGTCCTGAAGGTACCACTTGTAGTGTCACATTAAGACAAGACTTGTGTGGCTGTAAATCTCTTGAGATTTGCCAGAGTCTACTTTGACAGCTCTCAGAAATAATGTAACGAAGCAATGTAGATATAACCTCTCAAGACTCCCTTTCCATGGATCCCAGCAAAATCTAAATAGCGTCCTTGGTTTGGATTGAATCACTTTGGTTATTTCTCAGTAAGTTAGGCAAAACATCTGATAGCTGTAGTGCAATATAGTATGGATTTTGCTGCAATTAAAAGCATCTGTTTCAAAATTTGTTTTTGGTTAAGTGCTTCAGTATAAGTGAAACAGTGAAGTATTTTGAGGAACATGAACAATACAAAAATCTGATGTGTATGTGTAACCTAAAAAAGTGATCCTTTGAACAAAACAAACAGCTGTATAACAAAACTGGTTTTGTGCTGAACTGGACAATGATAATGTGCCTCCTATAGGAAACTGTAATAATTTCTAGTCTATAAGGAGTAT
Organism: Ceyx melanurus; assembly: GCA_024611195.1. NCBI lineage: Eukaryota > Metazoa > Chordata > Aves > Coraciiformes > Alcedinidae > Ceyx > Ceyx melanurus. The sequence continues at coordinate 48,771 of JANHGL010024710.1, read as the reverse complement.
TTAAAAACTCCTTTAAGAATCAAACTAGCAATGTTTGCATAGTTCTAAAGAGAATCTCACAATATTACACATTTTGGTTTGGGTTTGGTATATAAAGTGCAGTAACAAGTAAGGTATTTTCAAAAGTGAATTTCATTACTCTTTTTTCGTTTTGGTATTAAAATGGAAAAATGTTTTTTCATTTAGTTCATACTGTAATTCTATTCTATAACCAAGAGATTCCATCCATGTTGTTTCCTTTTATAGCTATCCATATGTTGATCTGCACAAATTATGATGTATACTATTTTGTGGATGGTTTTGAAACATTGATGTCTGAGGCTTGAGGGTGATCACATTGTAGTCCTTCCTTCAATTCTTTTCGTGTAACCATATGCAGCTTGTGACAATTAGCACTCTGATGAATAATACTGCATTTTATTCATCTATCCTTTTCTCCTGTCTAGTCTTCTTTTGATGATAGCTGTTAATATATCTACCTACTAGGATCTCTCTAACAACTATTAAATCTTTTTATCTAGTATGACATTCTCTGGCTTCATCTTAGTCAATATAATTACACTAGTTTATATAGTTTAGCAGCCCGAAACAATTTTCAGTTAAGTCTGTCTCATCACAGCATGTATACTCAGAAGACTATTAAAGATGCTAGATAAGTTTACTAACCTGCCAAATTTTTACTGAAAAAGTGGTAGGAGAAATAAAAGTCATCTGTGGCCTGCAACTAGATCTTTAATTTACTTTTACTGTTGTTTCGGTTTCCCTAAGCATTCCTGGCTGACTTGTGCACAATCAAGAACAGATCCCATCAATATCAGTTTCTGTTATTTCTAAGCTACATTTAATAGTATAAAACTATGCACTACAGAAGCCATAGAGCCCATTTCATGCAGTCTGATTATATTTTGAGATAGTGACAGTAGCTGGCTGTAACTTTTATGTTATAAATCCCCTTTCATTGTGATTTTGGAAATGTTAGTGTTTTGCAGTGGAAAGCACACAAAATACTCCAACTACTTCTCAATTACACTAGCCTTTCAAAAACATCAGGAAATCAGGGCTGGAAAAAGAAATTTGCAGCAAGATTATGGTGGTAGGGTTTTGCTGATGTTATTGCTCTCATAAAAAGAAAACAATGCCTAGATTTAAGCTGGAGTTTAAGTGTAGAGTGACTATAATATCAGCAATGAGACATTGTGGCTAGCATGCCTCTTTTCTACTATACCATGTATTCCTGGATTCTGTCTCCTTTAATGTTTAATATGACTGCATAGAATGCAGAAATTTTTTACATTCTTTTTATGAAAAATAATATGTATGTCTTAGATTTTTCACTATGCTTACTTTTCACAATGACATCCTAGAAATAATAAGGTGAATCTTATCGTAAGCTGAAACATTTCTTTTTCAATACCTTTTTTTTTTAAAAAAAAAAAAAAAAAAGATAAGAAGAGGCAAATGTTTCTAGACCAGGTCATTTTAGTGGTCCTATTTATTGCATTATCACACAAACCTCTGTAAAGTCATAAATAAAGGAGCAGTAGGCTTTGGTGCAATCACTGAGGGGCACTTTATGAAATTCAATGTACTGAATAAATGCACCATCAAAAGGCAGAGAAATTAAGTATAGATTTTGAGCATGTGGACATGTCTGGACTGGTTTGAATGAACTATTCTGAATTGTTTACCTATGACTGGAGAATGTACCCACGGACTAGACTTTAAAAGACAAATGCAGAAAACCAACATAAGTAAAACTGGAAAGAAATAACTGAGAGGACAGGGAACTAATAAGAACTATGTAACCAGCATAGGAAAAGTGGAAAGTGGGCCAGCACTGACACATACATAATTTTTTTCCTTTGTAGTCCAACACCAAGAAGTTTTTAAAATGGGTATTCCTCTGGCTAACAAAAAAATATCATTTTTTTTCTTACAAAAAATACAGGCTATGCCATTGCATATATTTTTTATATTGTATCATTTCCAAAAAGTTCAGTCTTTAACAAGAATTATAGATCTCTTTTATATTACTGAAAAAGACTTGCTGAAGAATGTTTGATGCTGAAACCAGAAGTTTGATTTCAGAATAGTGAAGGTACAGCATTTCTTCTTGCAAATAATTGAACATTTGTGTATAGCACATTGTCATGGGTCAGCCTCAGCTAGCTGCCAGGCACCTATCCAACCACTGTCTTACTTTTCCTTAGCAGAACTGGAGGAAAAGGTAAGAAGAAAAACATTGTGGGTCAAGATAAAGATTACCAATTACCATCAGAGGTAGAACAAGCTCAAGCTGGAGAAAATTATTTTAATTTATTGCAAATTAAAACAGAGCTGAATGGCGAGAAACAAAGACTAAACCTCTGAAGTCAAAACTTCTCTCCTTATCAGGATTAGCAGGAGTTTTATTTCTAGGATGCTGTTATCAACAAAGTGGTTTTAGAGCATTACCAAGAACATTCTGTGTGAAAGGATTCTTACAGTAATGAGAAGTTTACATCTGAACAAACTGCAAATTATTAAATAACAACAAAAATAACAATGGCTAGCCACAGTTATCACACAGCAAGTTAGAGTTGGGGGAATTAAAAATGTGTAAGTTAAACTGATATATTAATTTAGAATTTAGTGACTAAAGAAGGTGCCTGTATATCAGAATGTGCTATGTGTTGGATGCACTTAATATTAGTAAAGATTTCCACTTCATCCTTATAAATGTCTGTCTATTTTGGGGTATTTATACCACTAGTAGATTTTTTTTTCCTAAAGGAAAAAACAAACATATTAAATGATATTTAATGCCCAAAGGGAAGCAGCTGTTGTCTTTAGTCTGTCCAGAAATCAGCTAACATTATGACTGAAGTTGGGAGAGAAGGTCAAACTCATGAGGGAGTAATAATTGTGTGAGGAAACAGACACTCTCGGAATGAAAAAGGGTAGGTGGGTGGATTATGAGCATATGATGCTGATGATGCAACTGTACCCACTGGAATGCTGACATGTTGCATTGTTCTGCCTCATTTCAAGCTTTGATTTTAGTGCACAATATTATAGGTTACCAAAGCCAATTATAGTCTTTAGTGAGACGATGTCCTAATATTGAAAAGCTAGGTTATTGACAAGTCTTCATTTAATTTGCTTGCAAATTATTTGAACAAATTTCTTTATGTATCATGGTTAATGGAGTGCTACAGTGAAATAGTGAGGACTGGAGGGGAGTGAGAACAAGACATGGCAGTGATCAGGGATAATGCTGATTCTGATTCATTGCCTTGTACTGTTATTTCTGTGAATGCAAAGTAGATGCATTGCATAGAATCAGAACCTAAATTTATGTAAAACCTTAATTTATAATAACTTTTTTTTTTTACTATGTGCAAGACTATATGTATACATAAACAATTATTTTGTCATGGTCACACTACCTCTCTATGGACTTAAACCAAGTTACTCCAAAGTCAAAGTGGTTACAAGTTTATTTTTATATATACACATAGTTATGAAGGGAACTGATAGCAACTTTTTTTGCATAGCTAAGAATTGAAATAGGATGAACTGATATTTTACAGGCAGTGGTGGTCTGAGCGCTCTATTGTCTATGTTGTATATCTACAGTGTTTTAGCTTCACATGCAGGCTATAAATTACTTTGGAAAAGGAGAATCAATTAGCTAAGAACTAGAATCCTAAGGATGATACTAGGAATGTTCTGCATATTTTAGGCCATGATTATATCAACTGAAAGAATTGAGGAAAGTCATCATGAGCAAAAAGCATTTTTAAAGCTTTTGTTGAAGAAGTGTAGAAACTTATGAAGGATAGAATTTTTCTGCTGAAGAAAATTTCCATGATTTACGTGTGATCTAAATGAAATGAAAATGCTGTGATGGTTTGCTATATGAAAAGAAAAAATAATCAAAATCATCATGTTGCTTTCATAAAGCTCAATACTATTTATAATATTATGTATTGATTTTATACTAATATAAATGTTCTCAGGAACATTAGCTTACTGAATATTGTTTCAGCCATAATGAAGTGACACTATAATAAGGGAGAAATTACAGTGCTTTGAAAAGCATTCCATTCTTCAGTGTAATATTCTGAGATACTTATTCTTTTATAGAAATAAACATTGAGATTTCATATCTGCTGATTAGTATTAATTCACTAGTCTAGTTTAATTCCAGAAAGCATCAAGTACTTAGGCAGACATATCTTATATATGTGCTCAGTCGTTTTACTGGAAATTACTAGTGCAGAATAAAAATGGCAAGATTGGATTTTAAAAGGGATTGAGAAACTCCAAGAAGAAAGGTTACATTCCACAGGCAAATCTGGTTCAAATGAGATGCAAACAACTCATGAATAAATGAATTCAGTATGCAGATTTAATGAACAGATAATAATATAATTCCACAGCACTCCATTCTTCAGGTAGCTTAGTGTGAATTGCTGTTCTCAGCAAAGACCTTTAAAATCCATGGAAATTGAGATTTTGAAATCCTCACTAAAGAAAAACTAGCTGAGGTCAGTGTGAGTTCTTCTTGTCTAAGGATTGAAAAGAAAAATCTGAAAAGATCTCCACATTTGGCTTTCTTGTTATTTTAGTTGATAAAGTGCAACAAGGATTCTATATAGCAGTAATTGTTTTAAACAGACAAATAATACCAGATATACTGTGAAATAGATTGCAATATAGTCCACCTCTACGGTCTCCAAAACTACCTTCTTGAACTGCATGCAGTTTCACCAAGCTTTATACAACTGGGGCTGCTCAGCCTTTTGATGTTGAGAGTAATTCATTGTTGCACACTTTATTACTGTCCTCTCTTCAAAAGGTGGATACCTTTAAATGTTATCTCATTCCTGCTCTTCAGGAGTGATACAACAGGTATGATGTGGTCTTTCAAGTGCTTTTTCTTATTTCACAAGTAAGTGTTTCACCCTATCGAAGTGTTTTATATTGCCCTTACACATTACATGTTCTGTGTCATGAGAGACATAACTTGCAAGAACAGCAAGATAATTTGTACTTGCTATTTGTCTTGTTCTTTGATCAGAGTCTGTTCTTGATGTGGAAAGCTCCCCCCCCAAAAAAATCATAAACATATCCATTGATGCTTGGCATTAAAAAGTAAGGGTCCCAAATTTTCTTCACAGACAGTTATCTGAGCAGTGCAGTGAATCTAATGTGATCAGGATATGCTGAACATGTGCAACTGGGCACTCATGCAGCACATGCAGTGCAAGCCATCCAGCATATTCCATAGGTATTGAACGTATTGTGTGTGCCTGGATGATTTCTACAAAGCCTGTTCTGTTTCACTCTGCATGTTCACTCTGCATGCCTTCTGCTTCTACAATAGTTTATGTGTCCAGGATTTCTGGCTGTGTGGCAACTGCTAGCCTAGACAGACTGCTCAGTACTTGAGACATTTCAGCCAAATCAGCAATCTAGAAACAGGTGAAACAGTAGTTTACCATGAAAAGTAGTAGATTCGTCAAGTACACATCAGTGTAGACTGGAAGCTTGCTGAAAAAAAATGGAGGGCCTGCCTGCTGCTTCACTACTTCTGTCCCAGCACTGGAATATATATAAGAATAAAACCTTGATACACATAGTCTCCACTGATTTCTTCTTTCCTGGGATGCTGTCTGCATGTTGCAGATGTCCTCTGCCACTTAACAGAGTCAGTATTGGTGTCAGGACACAACAGTTGTCCTGACACAACAGATGTGTCTGAAAAAGGAACAATTTGTATTTCTACCATATTTAATCTTGAGTAACGTTGCTATTTACTCCTGAAGGATGTAACTTATAACTAACATAACAAAGCACATCAGCTCTGCAAAACCTGCAGCCATCTGTGAGAAAAACAGAAAACAGGCCATGGGGACAAACAGTCCCCCAGATGTAATTTTCCAGCTGAGATGTTATTCAATATGGCCCAGTGCCTAGAAGCCCCAGTCTGTTTCTGATCTCCAGGTCAAAGCAGTTTTGCAATAAATGAGGCATGTTTATGTGTCCACCAAAAATAGCAGTAGCTGTTAAAGCTGAAGCCATTCAGCATGGCTGACAAAGTCTTCAGATTCTTTCTCCTTAATTTCTTGGCCCAAAAGTTTTGCAACCTAATGCTGAAAAAACATATTCCCTATGTGTATTTGTTTTGGATAAATATCTAGTCATCATGCCATTATTACTGCAGTTTTGGAATCTATTTTTTAAATGTTATATTTTGATTTTTGGAAGCATGGAACTGAAAACACAGAAAAACAGCTGAGTTTCTGCAGATTTTATTTTCTTAACCACCTTGTTACCATCTGCATTTTGTGAGAAATGTGATTTACTTTTCAGGATGCTACACTGTATTTTTTTCTATTTACTTACGACTTCTTCTATTTTAACATTTTCTTCTTCCCATGGAAAAATATAATTTACTTTTTCCCTGTTGCTGTTCTTTTTCTACCAATGCCAAAGCCACTTCAGGCATGATTTCTATGGTTCAGTTTAGCCTTGGATCGGTAGAGCACAATATAAAAATGCTGTGAGATCTCATAGTATGTTTAATAAGATCTCTGTCACGGTGTTGTAATGCAGAATCGATCTCATGCACTTCACAAAGGCCTGGCAGAGAGCTACAGTCGGCTGCTACCATCATGAGCAGATTCAGTGCTGTGACAAAAGTTTCAGCAATCTATTTTCTTGTTCTATGTGCAGCCAGTTGGCTTGTAGTATAATGCAGAGAGTCACAGGAGTTATATTTGCTTTCTTGCTAGCAGTTCATTGAAAGGTTCATGTTAATGTATTTTTTGTTTCTTCATTGTGTTCATGGTAAGTCAGAGTAATCAATTAATTGCTTTGTAATCAAATCGTATTTTTTATTTACATGAGAAATTTTGCGTAGAATCTTAGAAGTCGGTGCAATGTAAGCAGGGTTCACATTGTGTTGGAGTATCATGGTTACATTTACTTAGGTAATTCTTAACACCTTATGATTAAGCAATGAATAATAAAGTAGCATTTTAGCTGAATGGGAGTCTTCAGAAAAGACGTGCACACAACTACAAAAACCAGACAAGAATATAGGCTTTCTGAAATCAGGAAAGACAGCACATCTTTGCTATACTTTCTGTAAGCAATGTAAACATTGTAGATCTAACTCTTGCCTCACTTCAGAGGTATACCTATACTGATGGCAGCTGTAACAGATTTGTCTATTCTACTACTGCTCCAGCACAGAGTCGTGTTTAGGCATCTCTCAGAAAAGAGAGAAGGAATACAGTCAAGTTTCTGTCCATCCTTAATTGACATAGGATTTGTGTTCCCTGCTCTGTTAGACATGAGGCTGATAAGAGAACCAGGAAGCCCTAGCAGTTTTCTGGCACACATTCTCTTCTTTTCTTTATTTTTTTCTAAACTTCTGTCCTTCCTATAAGAAGATCTAACCACCTTCAGTAATATAAATTCATCTTTGCAGCAGCATTCTCAGAAACTTATTTTGGAAGGTACAGGTCATTTGGCATCAAGAGGTGATGCATATGTTTATGCCAATGCTAAATATTGTCCATTGTTTCAGCTTACATATGTTTATTTTTACTTTCAAACAATAGGCAATGCCCCTGGGTGACAGTACATAGGCTGAATGGGTCCTTAGAATGAGAAAACATGCTTTGTCAAATGACTTATTCTGAAAATACCAAACTGAATGAATTCATTTGAACAGCTCTTTTATTCTCCCCTGATGTGCTATTCTTTAAACAAAGGAACCTTATTAGTGTAACAGTCACCCCAGGCCTAAGATGCTAATGTTTTCTTTGGATCTGTGCTGGAATCTACATATGTAGGAAACATTTTCATTTTCTAATTATTACAAATGATGTTCTGTTCTTTAGAAACAGAAGTATTTTCAGGGGGAACAGTTATGCCCAGGAAAGAAAACATGTGAACACTTTTTACTTAAGATTTTCAGTAGAGTATCTAAAAGCAAATGGACCAAACTCATTGGATTTAATCAATCTATGAACTGCCATGACTGCAAACTTGGAAAAGTACCTCTCAGCAACAGATTTTCTGCTTGAACGCTGTCTACAGACTGAAAAAGTCATTGCTGGATTGCTACACTGTATTTTGCTGTTTTATTAGGCTAATAAGTTCTTAAGTCAGTCTATTCAATTTGCTCTTTTAAATGTGCTATATGATAGTTACTATAGGAGGATTTTTAATCCTTCAGTCTGTTGTACAAAACGTTTTCCTTGACTATGTCTATTTTTAGTAGTGGATGGCCTGCGATTTTTTAAGTAAAGAATCAAACCTTCAAACCTTTGAGAAGTAGGCTTTAGCTTATTCAGAGTAGCACTGGCAGAGAATTATATCCCTTCATGAACACATATATATATATTTGTTTCTTATAGGATCTTGTGGTTGATTTACACATCTGGACAGCATTCATACAGACTTGCAGTATATGCATACTTACATGTACCAAAATACAACAGCTCTTTTTTTTTTTTCATCAAAGTAGTTCCAAAATTGTGTATGAATAGTGATGTCACCGCAGCTGTTTGTGAATGTTGCAGAAGGAGTGCAATCAACAGAGAATAGTTGTATTATGAAGATGTTCTCCTGTTAAGGCTGTTAGGAGGTCTGAAGCTGATGACATAATTATGATGGTTATATTGTATCATTGCATTTTAAATTGCAGAGCAATTCAAGAAGCAGAAATACTTATCCACAATAGTAAATATATACTGTATCTTTAGAGGAGGCTATTTGGACCCAACTACAATGCTAATATGTGTCTAACACTCAAAAAGCCATTTTTCAAAATCTTGAGATATATATTACAAGTAAATGCGCATTAAAAGAAAAAGTCATGCACATATTCTCACTCTACATTGTTTTCACCATCCTGAAAACTTGACATGCCCTCAAAATATGATAGCATACCTAAGCAGCTCCAGCACCATAATTCTTTATTTAACTATTTTGTTTTTAATTTTGTGTCACATCTGTAACATCAGTCTTTCCCATCTGACCAGAAGTCACACAGCAGTATGAGCTCAATTCCAGGACAATTTCTTGGATATGATAGCAAAATTTTAAAAGTTTATGAAACTAAAGATTATAGTGGAGCCTGGGATTCTATATTTAATTTTCTGTTGGGCAGCCCTGGTTAGAAGAAATGTCACAAAATGAAACTGGACATCAAGTCATTGCATAGAAATTCCAAAGCTGTGAATGCAGTATTATAAGAGAAAACAAAGATGTCCATCTTATACTTGGCTATGGTCACTCTCTGTTTGAAATATTAACCGAGACCTATGTATTATTACCAAAAACTTGTTGGGGTTAAAATTCTTTGACTTAGGCTGTTTGTGCTTTAAGACCCTTTATTTATTCTTTAAGTTTCAAAAATTTGGACATTAGGGGAAAAAAAAAAAAAAAAGAGCGAGAGTGGATCTGTTCCTTGGACTTTATTTTCCTTATTCTTTCTCTTCATGTTAATTTATCAGAAAAAGTCAAGAGATAAGTTGCATTTAGTCATACAAGCATCCACAGCATCAAATTAACAGATTATGATTCCTGATCCATATGGCATTGCTTTTCAGCCGTGCTTTTTGGGCCAGATTAATATTTAATTCATGAACAAATAGACGTGATAAACAACAGAACAACAGTTTCCAGATGTGCATCATTTTGTATCTTTTCCAGCACATGAAAAAAAAAGATAGATACACAGAATATTTAACTTTGGACAATACCAAAAACAGCACTCTGTTATCTGATTTTAGACATCTAAATTAAGGAGACCTATCTAGATAAGAAAAAACAACCTAACCCAAAAACACAACAATTCACTTCAATTCCCGAAATACAACAAATTGCCTTTGCTAGGGCATACGGAAGCACTACTTCATTGATTGAGCTGCCCAACTCCTACCTGTTGAGAAGCCAGAAATTGCATCCTTACGCTAAAGTCTCTTGGATTGTGCTACAAGTCTCATGTTAGTTACATGATTACCCTTCTCTGTCTCTGAAAGCCTACCTTGGTGATTATTTTCTGAGTATGCACCTTCAATTTGTGCTCGTTCAGCAGGGTGCCTTATCTGTCTCCAGTGGATGCATGCCACTTTGAGTCAAATTTAATAGATGCAGAGTCTTGCATAGGTCTTCATATAGGGTGATAGGTGGGTCCAACTGCATATGTGTGGCAGGTGCAGCCACCCCCAACAGACAAAGCAGACAGGGTTTGGAACAGTTTGGTGCTTCAGACAGAGCAGTTTGATGCCTCAGCCATTAAGCTGCATCTCACAGTGCTTAACTGGTGCCTCATAGTCTGGACCCCTTAAACAGGCTTAGGTTCTGCACCTCTCTGTGTTTTGTCTGGGCTTGTGCCCTCAACAAATCAGAATGACTGAAGTGCACCCTTGACTAGGGTATAACTGGGGTCCTGCCTAAGAGGCAGATGAGTTGGCTCTTTTTAGAGCAACATGTCTTTAAACATAAAATAATACAAGTGTATTAAAAAATGACAAGAGGTGAGAAGTAACTGATGAAGGTTCCAGCCTGTCAATTAAATCAAAAGACATCCTACATAAAGTTAAAGGTCTAGCCACATCAATAACAAAAGAAATTCTCAAGGGAGTTAAGGGTGTATGTGTACTCTTAGCTTCCTCTGCTTTTTTATCCTTTAAGTTAGCTGCCTTTGAATCCTTATAAGAATATTATATGTAAGGTCTGATAAAACATAAGAGAAGCTTTAAAACCTGTTATGTTAATTCAAACAAAACCAAAACACTTTTTAAAATCCATGTAATTTTATCTGTAAATCACTTATTTTTGTTTTCCCCCAAAGAATATATAGTATTGTCAAAGCATTCATTATCTGTAATAAATTGGAAGATAATATTAGCTACTTGAAATAGTCTGGAAGAACACATGAGGTGCAGGTAGAAACCTTGTGGGTAAAGATTAAGGATGATACTAATATGGCAGACATTGTAGTAGGTGTTTACTACAGGCCACCTGATCAGTATATGGAAGCTGATGAGGCCTTCTACAAGCAGCTGGGAGTAGCTTTGAAATCACAGGCTCTGGTTGTCATGGGGGACTTTAATTACC
>JANHGL010024710.1:8885-37544 GCA_024611195.1 Ceyx melanurus | reverse complement strand
TTGTGGAGTCTCCTTCTCTGGAGACATTCAAGACCTGCCTGGATCTGTTCCTGGGTGACTTAGTCTAGGTGATCCTGTTCTGGCAAGGGTTTGGTCTAGATGATCTTCTAAGTCCCTTGCAATCCCTAACATTCTGTGATTCTGTGATAGCCATACTATCAATTTATTGATTCTGTGAAATTTAGCCAGCGTACAGGATACATTCCTTTGCTTTACATCAGTCTTAATTTGAATTCTCTATTCATTTTGTATTCTTCATTTTCCTCCTTGCTTTTATCTCCTGTCATAAAGCTGATGTTCTGTGTTACCAGTTCATTTCTTTTCTATACCTCAGGTTGGTACATGTGTCCAGAAACACAGGCCAAAACCCACAGATTTATCACAGCCTTAATGACAGCTGGCTGCATGCTGAGTGAATTCTTAAATTCCCCAAAACTACTTTTTTTGCCAAAACATGTGGAGTTGCAGCATTCAACATTTTATTGGGACTGTTATCTCCAAATGAAGAATGACTCCACTGGAAAATATTATTTGATATCAACTGCAGACCTATTTTTAGCTTCTTGTTTGGTGGAGACTTCAGAAAACATAATTAGCCATATATTGAAAGATGTTCTCCAGTCTTAAATTCAATTTTCCAAACCACATTTAAGCACTATCTTGTCCACAACTTTACACTGTTGGAATCAAAAGACATGTTGTTGGGGTTTTTCTTAATGAATCTTCGTATTTCTTTGGTAAATATTTGTGTTTATGAAGGTTGTAGAACTGGCAGTACTAAAGACTGAAATCTTCCATTTGTTTATGTGGGAAGATCTGCACAGGCAACAGTACTGAACTCATCCTCTACTTCTGCAATTTATAAACTTCAAGCCTTGTATTGGGATGATGGTATTCTCAGAAGCAGCAAAGTAGAGAAGGTCAGAAACATTCATTCTCCCCCACAAGTATTTGTAGTGAAAACAGAAGAAGATTAATCAAAAACATGCACACAAAAATGTTAAGGCTTTCTCAAAAATGGTTTCTACGTGAAAAAGCCGTTTTATGTTTTGTTATTTTAATTTTCAAAGAAAATCTAAATAAACTGTCAAATTTCAAATTCTATTTAAGAAAAAAAAAGGAAATATTAAATCGTATCTAGGTAATTATTGGTATGAAATTATAGTTAGGCGCCTCATTATGCCATCATGCCGTCTGAATCACAACTGTTTGAATTACTATTCCTGTAATACAATTACACTTCTTCCAAAGTAAGTTCTACATGAAATGAAAAATTTTTTACAGCCCTGAAAAGGCAATGTAAATTGGATGTTACCTTTCTATTTGTGTTTATAGAAGAAAAAGATCTCTTTTGCTATAAGAATGGTAAGAATAGATATTTATTTTTATAGCTGAAAGAGTTTTCTTTGATTCCTTTCTGATTACAGAATTACAGAAACACAGAATGATCTTGGTTGGAAAGCACCTCCTAGATCACTGAGTCCAACCGTACAAAAAAAACCAAAACAAACCAAGAACAAAAAAACCCAAAACAAACAAACAAAAAAACCCAAACCCCAAACCCCACACCAACATTCCTACTCTTAGAGCATGTCCTGAAGCACCTTGTCAGTTTGTTTCTTAAATAACTCCAGGGTTGGTGATTCAACCACCTCCCTAGGCATGCTGTTCCAGTCTTTCCATAAATAATTTCTTCCTAATATCTAATCTAAACTTCCTCTGCTGCAACTTCTGACCATTCCCCCTGGTTCTGTTAGTAATTAAAGAGGCCAACACCCACCTCTCTACAACCTCCTTTCAAGTAGTTGTAGAGGACAATGAGGTTCCCCCTTAGCCTCTTCTCCAGACTAAACATGCCCAGCTCCCTCAGCCTCTCCTCATACAACTTGTTCTCTAAGCCTCTCACAAGCTTGGTAGCTCTCCTCTGGACACGTTCCAGAACATCAATGTCTTTCCTACAATGAGGGGCCCAGAACTGAACACATTTCTTTCATTATTTCATAAAGTTACTGAATAGAAGAAGGTTGATATTTCTTAGAACATCATGGTCCAGATCATGGATGGAGAGGTGTACAAAGGCTAGAAGGAAGGGCCCTAGAGGGAGAGGTGTACAAAGGCTAGACAGAGGGAGGAACATTTAGGACAATTCTGTGCTGCTTGCTAACAAACTTTCAATAAAACTAGGGCTTCTGCAGCTTCTGTGCTTTCTATTCCAGTTTACTGAAAGTATATTCTAGCTAATTGAAAGTCTTGTCTATAATAATTTAAAAAGCAGTCTCCATAGTCTTGTGTTTCTGCATCTGCTGGTATCCATCTGTCCAATTGTACTTTCACTGACTCGTTTGGCTTGCTTTTTTTTTTCAGTAGACCTCATTGCCACTTGAAATGCAAAATATTTAGATTGCTAGTTACGTTTCTAGCAAAGTTAAAGAAAGAGAAATATCGCTACTAAAACCAATCATTGACAGGATTAAGACAGTGACATTGGCTTTTGCAGCTCTTAGTGCTTAGAAAGAGAGTTTCTGAACCCTTACAAGAAGATAAATGTAAATGGCTTTCTAAGGCAACTAAATTAAGGAGAATCCAATTATATGAATGTCAAGATTACTACAATTTTTTTCACGTCTTATGGCTCAGTATTGAGTAACATCACCCTGCGTGATGCAGGACAATCAAATACAAGGAATTAAATCATAGCAAAAAGCAACTTGAGAAAAAAATCTGGTACATTTAACCACATTTCACTGAATATTGACATCAGCTGAGCCACTTTATGAATCTTCAAAGCACAATTAGAATTTCAGTCATTTAGCTGGGGTGTTATTAAAAGTTATTAATCAAGAAGTTTTTGTCTATAGTTACAGAAATCAGGATCTTACATAACTGAATGGGTTCTTTAGTTGTATATTAATACAGTGAGATGGAGAATTTATTTGGTATAACTAGAGTAGGTGAGGTTAGTTCTTTCACTTAACCTGTTTCTCCATAGCTGAAGGCTTTTAATTTTACAAAGAAATTTTAATACAGAATAATTCATTTGTTTAAAAATAAATAATTGAAAGTAATAAAACTTAATGTGCTGAAAAGTAAGAATCTGCACTATGTTTTATAGATAAGGAGTAGGTAGGGTGTTTTGTTTTCTAAAAACATTCAAAACAGCATCATTTGGCTGTTATACTGCAATGTATTGCATACAATATATTTTCCACAATTCCCTTAAGTACTTAAGAATTGTCCTTATAATTCATAAAAAAAGTTTAATTTTTCATGTTTTTTTGGTGCGCCTAGAACAATCTAATTCTAAGGACCTGTGAATTAAAATGTATTTTTCACTTTTTTTAGTCAAACATTTGGCAGCTTTTCATGACTTATTTTGCTCTGATTGACTTACTTTATAAGCCTTCACTTGTAAGCAAAAGGATATTTCAAATTCAGAATGTATGCTAATATAATATACATAATCAAAGGTCTACGAAAAAATAAAGTTAATTCAGCATCTTAGTAAAGATTATGAACAAGTATCTGAATAAAAAAAAAAGTGAAAATTTGAAAGGCATATCCCCATCCTCCCTCAGAATACATATACTGCTGAAATTGCACATTTAGGGTTATGTTTTTCCTTTATTGGTTCCATTAATATCTATGAATAATGGCTTCCCATGTGGTAATCTAATTATGGTTTGAAAATAATTTGTGAACTGGAACAGTGTCATAGATCAAGGAGGAAATTAATAAAAGAAGGGTAAAGGTGAATTATATGGGGCATGGGAGCCTATCTAGGAATAATGAGATAATGAAAATAAAGAAGAATTTGTAGCGAAGACCACTAACATCTACACAGTGAGTTCTGTTGACTAGTAGAACTTGAAGAAGCTCTAGCACATGGGATATTTTAAAATGATCTGGGTGAACAGGAAAAAACTGTAAGGAACTAATTCTTCACTGGCAATGTAGGTGGATTGGATGACCTAATATTTCATTTCCAGTGCTAGCGCCTGTAAGTCTGTATGAACAAATACTTGGAATTCTGTATGTCTTCTAACCTCACTTGGACTTCTTTTGTGTATAGCAGTGGGAGATCATTATCCTGTGAAAGTAAATAGCTTCATTTGCAGTCTTTCTTACTGGACAAAGTTAAATCTTAGGATGTGTAAAGCTAAATTGTGCCTACTTGCTTAAAAAACTATTCGTCCTGTGGATGATAAAAAAAATCCCCTTAAACTGGCCAGCAGCACAGAAGTTTTCAAATGGTAGGAAATAAGCAATGACTTCATTGCTTTTTGACATTTTGAATTCTAACTATTTGCATTTTATGTCTTTTACAGACCATCTGAAAGGAGAGATAACCCAGAGGCAAGTTCAGAAGGCAGCTCTAGGTAAGAGTAAAGCATTTTGGATGCAATGTAATACAGCTGGGGCAGCACATTCTCTCCCATAGATCAATCTGCTTGTGGGACAGGTTGTATTTTCTATTACATTTTTTGCCTTTTTTATTTCTACAGTAGTACATACTATAAAGTACATGGACTCCGTGAACTTTGCCAGAGATTTGTGTCAAAAGGCATCTGATTTTTTTTTTAGCTGCTGGAGAAAGTCCAGCACAGAGCCACTAAGATTATTAAGGGAGTGAAGCATCTATCTTATGAGGAGAGGCTGAGAGAGCTGGGGCTCTTTAGCCTGGAGAAGAGGAGACTGGGTTGACCTTGTTAATGTCTATAAATATGTAAAGGGCAAGTCTCAGGATGATGGAGCCAGGCTTTTCTGAATGACATCCAGTGATAGAACAAGGGGTAATGGGTGCAACTGGAGCATAAAAGGTTTCAGGTAAACATAAGGAAAAACTTTTTCACACTGAGGGTGAGAGAGCACTGGAACAGGCTACCCAGAGAGGCTGTGCACTCTCCTTTTCTGGAGACATTCAAAACCCACCTGAACATGTTCTTGTGATCCTGCTCTTGCAGGAGGATTGGACTAAATGGTCTTTCAAGGTCCCTTCCAACCCCAAATGTTCTGCGATTCTGTGGTTTTATGTGTATTGAGAAAAATAATGCAAAAGTCTTATACATTAGGGGGTTGGTATTGGTTTACTTTCTTTTTCATAGTGACCAAAACAATAACAGCTCTCCTTATTTCTAGAGTTTTATTTTTCCTTTCTGATGACTCATTTGAATTCCCATTAACAGACATTGATTTTTCCTGAGACAGTGTTTCTAACCACATTGCCATAATCTGTCTAATGTATTTTTTAATTTTCCTTATTCCAAGAGGGACCAAAGGCATATACAGGTCATTTCTTTCACATCTAGTTATAGAAGTTGAGAAGTTATTTCTTGCCGTTTCTGTTGACACAGCTGGGAAGCTAAAAGTGTCTATGTAAGTTGTTCACATAAGTGTAAAGTCTTCCAAGATTGGTTTAAGACGCTTTAAACTGACTCCACTGACTTTGTACTGAAACAGCCTAGGAGTTTTCATATGAGAACTCTGCTTCTTCTGGGGCTGTAAACTTCAGCTAAAATGTGACAGAACATTGCTGGGGGGCAGTAACAGTTTAAACCCGTCTCACTTAGATATATTAAAGTATGCTAAAATGTGCCTTCATGGACCTTCTTCACATAAAAGGTGGAGCTAATTCAGACAAGATTGCAATTGATGGTTTTATTTCTATGTATACATAACACAGCAAACAATATTTGTCTCAATAACAGAAGATTTGGGGGCTTTCTTCTCTCCCAAAAGTCAGGAAAATAAATTCCTGCAGAGTAGCAAAATAGTTTGCCCTTTCTCTTTTTAATTTAGCCATGGATTTTAGGCTCCATTTATTATATTATTATTTTATACTTTTATCATTTTTTATTTTAAAATCAGCACTGAAAATTAGTGCTCTCCATGTCCATAAAGTCCAGGAGTCAAACACAGTTTACTTTAATCAGTATGAAAAGGGAAAGTGAAGGAGGTGCTGATCTCTTCTCCCTGGTATCCAGTGACGGGACACATGGGAATGGTTCAATGCTGCATCAGGGAAAGTTCAAACTTGATGTTTTCCAAGAAGGTGGTCAAACACTGGAACAAGCCATCCCATGCCTGACACTAAGAAGCATTTGGACAATGTCATTAGCCATATTCTGTAACTTAAGATCAGCTCTGAAGTGGTCAGGCAGCTGGACTAGATGATTGTTGTAGGTCTCATCCAACTCTTCTGTTCTATTCTCAGAAGTTGAATCTAAAGGCGATATATTCGGTATAACATGTATTATAACATATAACTAATATTGTGTCACTGAAAGAAGTTATATCAAGATGAAGTATATCAGTGCCATTTATAAGAATTCCCTATTCAATATTTCAAACAATTAAGTAATGTATTTTGACTCGATGTTTTGATCTGCATGATAACATCTGGTCTTGTATACTGCTTTCTTACTATATAAAAAATTGTGTTGCAAATACTGTTTTCCATAACTGTCTAAGCAGCTATTCATAAAATAGGTAAGGATAATTTTTTTCATGTCCTTAGGAAATGGCATAACAGTGACTTTACCAGCTATACATTCACATTGTAAATATTCTATTAGTATTCCACAACATAACAGGAAATGCATGTGTTTTTGCCTTATTTTTTAGCATTGCTATCTGCTTATCATCACTAAGTCTGGACCACACAAAGTATTTTCCAGACTCTTTTTCCCTTTCATTATTCTTTTTTATACTATGGATATTTTGACTCAATATTTATTCAATGAGTTAGGGAGTATTATTTGACTGCCTTCCTTTTTGGATGAATGGTCTTCCAAGGAGTAACAAGTGTCAAGTCTCCCAGGATGGTCTTGATCACCAGAATGTCATCAAAATAATTTTTAATGAAAACTGCATGGTAAAAAGACTAATTAAGAGTCCGTTGAAATATGAACATGAAATAAAACACACCATTTTTTCAATTAGAAACCAAGTTAACATCTTCCAGCTGCCTTTTTTTTTTTTTTTTAAATTTAAAGCATTTTATGGTTAAAACTCCTATTCTAGTTGGATTTTAAACAGTGTAGATCTGTTTCCCTCATGGCTGTGCTTATGATGTGGATTTCTTATTGAAGGAAAACTCCAATACTTATCCCATTGTTCTTAGCTACCTCTTTTAAACCACCATATGCTGGGAGTTAACGAAGGACACAAATATATGTGGAGGTTTCATTGAAGGCAAGGGAATGCTTCATATTTTTCAATACACAGCAAGAAACATTGAATACTTTGCATAAAATTACAAGAAGCAATGTCACCAAAAAAAAAAAATTGAAAGAAAAGCTATCTGTGAGGTTTTCTATGTTGTAGAAGAAAAATACCTGGTTTATATGTTTCTAAGGATTCATGATCTTAAGATGCTTTAAAGTAGCATTCCTGTAAAATACAGGACTCAATACTTTATTGTCTTATTTCCGGTTTTGCACTGATAGAACATGATTACCAAAAATCAGACTAGTTTAACATCCACCAAAACTGGAGAAAGACTGAATTCTAATTTAGACCTACCTAATGACATAGGAAGTCTCGTGACACATTGTAATGGGAAGAAGCTTCTATAGGGATACAATCTTGCTAGCAAAGGCATGTTTTTCACAATTACTTTCCATTACAAAAGCAACTGCACTGAGACATGCACAGTTTTGCCTGTTCAACTACATCTTGAGTAGAGGCCTCTGCTGAGTCAGCTCTGAAGTTAGGGAAGACCCTTAAACATACTCCTGACTGATTTGTCCATATCAGCAGAAATGTTTAGTAAACTTGCAAGTCCCCCAAGCAGTTCAGTCAGTTTCAAAAAGATCCTGACAGAGCTTCATACACAGAAGAGTAATTCATTGTGTGCAATCGGCAATGTGTTTTCTAAATGAACATGAATGGTAGAATGTGTGGGCAGCGGTGCAGCATGGCCCTTGTTAGCACAGCATGCCCTTCACTATCAATAGTTGCAGTTACTCTATCAGATTAGTTGAAAAGCGGTTTTACAGCATTACTTTTTTTTTTTTTTTCTTATTTGTCTTGTTCTCCATGAGCCTCTCTTTTTTTTTAAAGTAAGATTTGAAATCTGGGCTAATAGCAACCTATTGAAGAACCAATCTGTTCTTTTGTGATTCTCTGAAAACTTCAGGAGATAACAAAACCTATCTGCTTCTGGACCAAATTTAAAAAATAGGTAGAATCTAACATGGGTAAAGATGTGAGTCTTTATAAGGAATCTGCATCCTTTCTGTGGATTTCAGCTCAGTTTTATCAACATTTAATTAAAAAACACAACAAAAACCCAAACAAACAACAAAAAAACCAAACCACCTTGTTTTCCCAGATTTTTTAACTTGGGTTTCAGAAATAAGATTTTATATTTCTACTGTTATTCAAAGAGCTGTGTCCAGGTTATTTTCTGGACAAAGTTCCTTTGAAAAAGCCCATTCCTCATAAAAAAAATTAAAATTACTAGGTGGTTCAGAAATAACATATATTTGAATCCCCAGAAATGCAAACCAGCATTAGATTTGGTGTGTAAAATGACTGAGAGCAAGGGTTTGGGCATCTATTATTTTTATGTTTGGATTTGCACCACATATTTGTTTTAAACAAAAGTAGGGAGCTTTCTTCTTGTCCTTATTCCCTCTGTAGCTTTGTCTGCATCATCTTTTCCTACATTTTCGAAGTTACATATCTGTTCTAAAGGTACTAGAATCAGTTTATAGCCTTGTTCTTGCCCTGCTCTGTATTTCTTTATGGGGTATTTAGTTCTACTTTCTCACCTTTACTTGATTAAAAGTGAAAGAAGAGCATGATTAGTACCAGAATAAAGCATGGACAGACAGTGCTGTATAGTGCACTAGGGTACTACTGCAGGAGTAATCCAGCCAGTGTTAGGAAAGAATTTCAAAGAAATTATTCCTCCAATGCACTAGTTTGTGGTGCTAAAAGAAACTTCCACTGCCATATACCCAAGAAACTTCCACTGCCATATACCCTATACCTGATGAGATGCAAATATGTTGTCTGATGCATTGCTATATATCTGAAGAAGTATAATTGGGAACTGCTGCTCCCACTTGTCCAGAGCGAGATAGTATAGAGTCACATAATTATTTGGATTAGAAAAGACCTTTAAAGATCATTTAGTACAAACCTCCTGCCATGGGCAGAGCTATCTTTCACGGGTTGTTCAAAACCCCATCCAACCTGACCTTGAACCCTTCTAATATAGCCCATTCTACTAGAAAAGTTTGGGCACCATGGTTTATACCTGGTATGGAAATAAATTATGTTTAGGAAGCATATGATAGTTTTTTCTGAGACCATAGCTGCATCTTACAGACATATATAACACTAATTAGGCTAATAATTAATAATTGTCTTGAACTCATCTGCTCTGATCTGTGTGACTGAAAAACACGTAGCACTTCCAAACCACTGGTTTGCATCAGAGTTAATATTTTATTAAAATAAATCCATATTTAAATAAATTGAGCTCAGTTTCTTTCAGTGCTTAACATCTTGTAACTGAGAGGACACTTAACTTTGTTCATATAAAGCAAGAGACTCTTGATCTGTACTAATACCATGAAATGGAGACAAATGTTTTCAATCAAAATGACAAGATGACAGAAGCTGAGAAAAGTGGCAGTCTGTATTTTCCCACACAAATCCAACACAGTCCATGGACAATAATAGATGGTCTGTTTTAAGATCATCATTCTAGTATTGAAAAATTATATATTATGTATGGGTTAAATAAAGCACTTCAGATAAATAATCTGTTTGAAACCCAGAATTTTAACACTTTTTTTTTTTTTTTTTTTTTTTTTTTTTTTTTTTTACAAGAGATAAAACAACATGTCCCCAGTGCTGCTAGGCATGAAAAGAGGCTTCCTCTAAAACCATGTAGGCGGGTTGATGTATTTCCAGTTTGTAAAATATGCTACTTTTGGCCAAAAAATAAAAGAGCAGTGTATTCAGTTTGCAATGGCCTCAGAATGAGTGTAAGATTTCTCTTAGAAATTAATAATTTTGATATGCACAATGTTTCTATGTGTTATGTTCTTCTATACATTTGTGTTTGAAATGTCAACCAACAGGGGTGGTTTTTCTGACAGTTCACTGTTCCTGTGCATGCAGGGCACTGATTTTATTCCTAGGGTGACCTCTTGTGGTATCAAGGCCACTCTTTATTCATGGATTGAATGTATTGTCTTTCTATTTCAAAGAAAAAAAAATAGAAATGTTTTGTGTATTTTTGAAATTCTGAGACTGACAGAGTGCAGGTAAGATTGTGCTTTTTAAAAAAGCTGATGATTTTCAGTATTGCAAAGACAAAGATATCAGGTGCAAAAAAACTGGCTAAAAATGCAGAAACCAGTGCCTCAAGAGTTTTACTCAAAGATACTTTTGAATTTGCTTTGTGCAATTATTGTAATGTGAAGTGATTTCACAAATACTTATCATTTCTTAAGAAAATGTTTAAATACTGATGGACAAATAATTTTGAAAACATATGTAAGTAGTTACATAGTACATTATAAGTAGATTAGAGAATTTTTATAGCTTCTTTTAACTGCAGTGTATTTAAGTCATTGTAATTATTCCAGTTTTGTCTTGGAGGAAAAAAAAAAGCATAGACTTTATCCTCTGATAACTGTGAAGTTACACAACACAACAAACTTGCTCTTTTGGTTTTACATACTATTTTGTGCTTCGAGTCAGCACAACATACAGCTAAAACTCTGAGATCTTGAAGAGCTTTTACATGTACCAAGTTCTTCATAAAGATTATCATAATCAGTAAAAAGAACCACAGATGCAAAGCAGCATCTAGACAATCAGCAAGTATTCCTTTGCTGCAGTACTTGAGGTTTCTTCTTAGGTAACATGTTTGAGGTTTTTCCCAGTAGTATATAGAAGTTAAATTTAAAACCATAGGATTATGTTCTTATAAGAAGACACCTCTTACATCTGTCCCTTCAGGCCTCAAGCCCACACACACCTCCTTCACATAGTTTCTCTTCAGTATTTCTAGGGTGTTTTTTAGTTTTATTTGGTGGTGTGGTTTTTTTCAGTTACTCTAGTGGGTTTTACAAGGTGCAATGCTAAATTCTAGAAGCAGACATAAGTTTCCCCTTTCATTGTGTCTTCAAGAAAGAGAGCACTGCAGATTTACTGGAAATCTTTGCAAATATGTTCTCCTGAACTGTCAGATAAAATTCTGAGATTACTCGTGTGTTCCTATTAAGCTTCACATCTGAATCACTCAACTTTGGCTTATCAGATCTCAAAAAAAGAGCAAAGACATATTTGGATCAAGTGATATTTTTATTAGGAGTCATGAACTTGTAGCTTAGTTATCCAGTTCTCAGTTTTATTGACATTGACTTCATCATTTTACTGTTGCTAGAACAGCTTGCAATCTCTGTAAGCTTTCTTGAACGAAGTATTGTGAAATACTGAGAAGTTCAGTGTGAATTGTATTCACTTTTTCTGGTGACTAGCAAGTAAACAAGACAATCTGGAGAGGAAGCTCTCAGTTCTCTAATTTGGTCTACTAAAATGAAGATACTAAGGAAAAGTTACAAAGAGGATAGCTATACATCGAAAGAGGTCATCAGAGACATTTGCAGAATGTCTATCCTTGTGTCACGACATGTCTGGAAAACCTAGTTTGATTCATTTTTCATCCAACTTTGAACAGTAAGTTGGACCATGAACCCTTCCTTCCAACCAGAAGGTAATTCTAGGACAGAACTTGAGATGGATTGAGCAAAAAATATATTTTGGTTTATGCACAGAGTCTACTAATTCTAGGTCTAAGATTCCCTGCTTTAGCAATATAGCAATATCACTATAACTCAGAATAGCCCCCCTTTATTGGATCTAAAAAACTGGTGGGATAACTAAGAGTACCATGCAGCTTAAGATGCTGCAAACTTCTTTCTTCTAGCCATGTTCAGTCGTTGTGTTAGGCAGCTTGACTAGTTCTGCATTCAAAGTTTCCTCTGTGAGAGCTCTTAGTAATAAACAAAAGTTCTGTTTTCTAATGAATTGTAAACAAATTGAGCCCATTCACATCTGTATTTCTTTTGATGGTCTGACATAGACTAGCAATTTCCATCTGATCATATAAAGCATAGGACAAAGAGTGAATGAGAAATAGCACGGATAATGTGAAATCCAATGTTTCAGAGCAAGCTGAAAAACCAGTGAAAAACTTCTTTCATTTTACATTTTGCTGAAATTTCTAAAATAAATTAATTTACTGCTTCTTTACTCAAAAAATTTTGCATGTTTAAGGTCAAAGAAAATAATGAGTTGGAACAAGTGTTACTGATAATGTCTTAAAAATGTGCAAAGGTTAGATATACTTCTCCAGATAATAATCTTGTGAATATGTTGTAATTGTTTCTGTATATGTCAGGATAGTCTCTTCTAAGTATACATTGCAGCATGATTCAGCCAGCAGCTACCAGAAAATAGAACTCAATGTCCTTTCCTTCATAGGTCATAGGAGAGAGCTGTCCAAGTTATGAGAAATGCACAGAATTACACAGAATTACACAGAATTACACAGAATTAGAATTAGACAGAATTACACAGAATTATTGTTGAGGCTGGAATAGACCTCTGAGAACATCAAGTCCAGCCTAACACCACAACACCCAGCTAGACCATGTCACTAAGTGCCACATCCAATCTTTCCTTAAACATCACTAGGGACAGCGACTCCACCACCTCCCTGGGCAGGTCATTCCAGTGTCTAATGACCCTTTCTGTAAGGAAGTGCTTCCTCATATCTAACCTAAACCTCCCCTGGTGCAGATTAAGGCCATGGCCTCTCGTTCTGTCACTGGTTACCTGGGAGAAGAGTCCAGCCCCCACCTGCCTAACAACTACCTTTCAGTAGTTGTAGAGAGTGATGAGGTCTCCCCTGAGTCTCCTTCAGGCTGAACAGCCCCAGCTCCTTCAGCCTCTCCTCATAAGCCTTTCCCTCCAGTCCCTTCACCAGTCTTGTCACTCTCCTCTGGACCCGCTCCAGCACCACAATTTCCTTCTTGAAGTGCAGGGCCCAGAACTGCACACAGTATTTGAGGTGAGGCCTCACCAGTGCCAGATACAGGGGGTTTCACATCCCTAGTCCTGCTGGCCACACTATTCCTGATACAAGCCAAGATCCCATTGGCCTTCTGTGCCATCTGGACACACTGTTGACTCATCTTCAGCTGGTTGTCAACCAGTATGCCCGAGCCCCTCTCAACTGGGCCACTCTCCAGCCACTCATGCCCCAGTCCGTAGTGCTGCAGGGGGTTATTGTGGCCAAAGTCTAGGACCCAGCACTTAGCCGTGTTGAACTTCATCCCTGTGGTCTCAGACCATCGACCCAGCCTGTCCATGTCCCTCTGCCCTCCAGACGGTCAACAGTCTGCCCCAATATAGTGTCATATGTGAATTTACTAAGTGTGGACTCGATCCCCTCATCCAGATCATCAATAAAGATGTTGAATAAAACCGGGCCCAGTACTCTACCCTGTAGTACACCACTAGTCACCGGACACCAACTGGATGTGGCACCATTCACAACCACTTTCTGTGCCCTGTCACCCAGACAGTTTTTAACCCATTGAAGGTTGCACCTGTCTAGGCCACATGCTATCAGCTTCTCCAGGAGGATGCTGTGGGGGACTGTGTCAAAGGCTTTGCTAGGTCTAGGTAGACCATATTCACAACCTTCTCCTCATCTGTCCAGCCAGTCACCCAGTCATGGAATGAGATCAGATTTGTTAGGCAGGACCTTCCCTTCCTAAACCCATGTTGACTGGGCCTGACCCCCTGGTTGTCTTGTATGTGCTGCTCAGTGGCACTCAGGATGATCTGTTCCATAACCTTGCCAGGCACTGAGGTCAGGCTGACAGACCTATCATTCTCTGAATCATCCTTCCGGCCCTTTTTGTGGATGGGTGTCACATTGGCCAACCTCCAGTCATCTGGGACTTCCCCAGTTAGCCAGGACTGGTGATAAATCAGTCTTGAAAAGAGAAGACTTCGGGGGGACCTAATAGCTGCCTTCCAAAACCTGAGGGGAACCTACAGGAAGGCTAGGGAGGGACTTTATACAAGAGCTTTGACTGGGGGAAATGTTTAAGACTAGCGTAGGTTAATATGGCCCAGGAGAGGAATAAGAAAGAAGAAGGGGAGAATTACTTGTAAGCTGATCCTTAATAACAATGGATGGGTAGTTTTGCTAAAAAAAAAAACCAACAAAAAAACCCCCCAAAAAAGCATATGTTCCAGTTTGAAAGCACTAAAGCCCAATTTTGCCAAAAGCTGCAAAGCTGATAAATAAAGCAGTAAAAATATTATCTGCATACTGAAGTAAATGCTAAATTTGGTTACTTCAAGTCACTATAAATTTAAGCAGATAAACAAAAGGCTATACAGTAAAAAAATTAAAATCTTTGACTGCAGGAGTACAGCTGGAGTGCAGGGCACAATGTTATTTGAGGCACAGGACAATAAATCCCTAGGAGTTTGACTTCTAGGATACACTCAGGTCAAGAAATATATGAGCACCCCAGAGAGTATAAAGTTCAGGGTCACAGAGAGTTTCTTGCAAATTTTTCTGACTATAGACAAGAATCTGTCAGTGTTTCAAATTGTTGCCAGCTTGAAGTAAACTATGGTGATAACACTTGTCATCTCATGCTAGAAATAGTGCTTTTCATCCGTGCTGCTTTCAAATAGTGATCCAGTTAGCAGGTGCTATAGTTTCTTTCTGGTACTGTGTGACTTGATGATGTAGAATGTGTTCTAAAAGTTACTACTTCCTGTGCTTCAGAAGTGGCCCTTTCATTAGAATAAAGTATTTTAAAATTCCTCTTACAATCTTATTCAAAACAAAACAAAACAATAACAAACAAAAACAAACAAAAAACCCAACCCAACAAAACCCCTTTCTTATTTGAACTGAGTGTCAACTCATGCAGAGCTCACCTTCCTAAGTAGGCAGCTGGTATCAATTGAATCCTGTGCCTCACATCACCAAATGTGTTGGATTTGAAGGTGAAATAAAAACAGGAATTCTGGAGATGTAAATGTAAAAGTTGCTAGCTGTTTCACTGCCCGGTGTAGCACTTTCAAAGTCTCTTCTTTACATCATGTGACTCAGTACTCTTAGCACATTAAAAGACTTTACACATAGGATTCCTATGTTTTACCACTTGGCTATATCTGCAATTACACTAAAGTAAAGGAACTAATAATACTCATTGCTGATTTCTGCTAATGTGACTATGTTGTATAGAACTGGATGGAGGTATGCCAACATTGACCCCCCTAGTATACACAGAGGCAATGTTTTCCTAAATATGCATGTCAGATATCCCCTGAGCCCCTGAAACCTGGGTCTGCATTATCCAGGATCAAATTGCACCAACTGCATTTGTTCCACAGAAGTCACTGGGGCACTAAAAGTGCATGTGATACTGGACATCAGCTGTACGGCTCATCCAGCTGATGCACTAAAAACACAGAGCTAGACATTACAACAACAGTCAATGAATGAATTAAAAGCCAACCCTGAGTGAACAAAGCAGATACCACTTTGTGTTCTGTGCAGTTACAGAAATCATACCTGATAGTTAATATTTCAGCAGTAGCACCTCTGCACTTGTTATTGTATTGCAAATTTTTTAATGTGTATGGCCAAAAGTTGCTCTCATGAATTTTCAGTTTTTCTTAATTTACATGTACTTTGAATATATGTGGTTAATACATAAAATTATTTTATGCTTTAATAAACATTTTCTGCTTCTGCATGGGCAGGCAGATATATACAATAAAAGGAAACTCTATAGAGGAACAAAAACCTGTAGCAAAAAGAAAGTCTTTTTCTTTAGGTATCTCTCTTAAATTTGTGAGTTAATATTCTGCTTTCCATGTTTTGCTTGTCTGTTGACTCAGTTGTCCCTCATGCTATTTTAAAAAAATTGAGCCTGCCTTTTGAAGAATGCTAACATTAGACACGAGATACAGTGAGACAGTAACCTCTGCCTTGGCTTATTTGCTTCAGCTGTAGCTGAAATTTCCTGGGGTGGTCTCTTGGGACACACTAACTCCCTAAATCACTTCAGTTTGTTCCACAAACGCACATTTCTCTTAAGCCTGGATGCTGTGTATTCCGGAAGGTCAGAACAAGTGTGAAGCCTCGGAAGCTCTGCAGTGAGCAGCTTCCCAGAAGTTCCCAGTGTAGCTCTCTGCTTTTCCACATTATGTCTTCTCCTGAGAATGAAATCTGACAAATCAGAAAATCAGTCCTCTGTAAACATTGAAAGGTTTACAGCTTGACTTAAAGGTTCTGTCATGATTATTATGTCACTCTTATTATCCACTGTGTTCAGGTATAACTTGTTATGTAATGCCATTTGTAGCATCTCCTCTGCCATTATGTTTGTACCACCTAGTTTTGTGCATTCACTTTAACATTCCAGTTTGTTTTTTAGTCTTTGATGGTACCCTTTCCACCACAGATGCCTTTGTTGTATCCTTTTGTAATCTGCACATTTAGCACAGCAGGAAATTGGAATTGTGCATGGGTTTTGTCCATCCTGGCTATCTGTACTGACATGCTTGACCTAAGTAAATGAAATAAAATACTTTTCAGCTTCATCTGTATTAAGCAACAGGGTGCTACAACAAAAGAATAATGGTTTCAGCTGATGTGCTGACAGGTGGAGAGGGGCTGTTAATGGTCTCTTTTTCCAGAAAGAATTCTTCTCCTTGAAGTGAGGGTGCACTCCTCAGGACTGGTTGATGCAGAATTTGTTTTTGGCAGAAATAATAGTTAGGATGGAAACTTGCATGCATTTTACAGCAAATTGGAAACTGTTGTAATACTAGTAGGTAACTTTACATTTCCTTTCACTGCTGAACATGTAATCCATGATGGAAAGACTGTTTTGCCATCTCTCAAAATAAGCATATTGTGTATTTCTTGCTAGCTATCTCTATTATAGGATACAGAAACTGAAGCTACTTTCTGAGGTTAACTTAGACTACTTTTTAGGTATTTCCTCAGTTCTCCTTTACCTTGAAACAGTTCTCACATAGTTTCAGGACATTTTCCTTACCAAAGTTATATTATCATTCAGGATGTATCTTTTACTCTTCTTTCTGTTACTCTACTTCCATGCATAAGCACAGCTACTGTTGTATTTTCTTTTAACAACAACATTACTGTTCTGGTCTTTGTAGCCAGGTTTCGTGCATCTGTTACGGTTTTATGCCAGAGATGAACTTTTAAGATGGACTGTCAAACTTTTTTTTTTTTTTTTAATATCTAAAGTTAATTTTCCAATCTTTATTGAAAAGAAAAAAAAAGAAACCTAATTAAAATCACAAGTTATTTAATATCTCTCATACTAAGAGCTGAATAAGGAATTTGAACAAACATTTCCAGAAGACAAAAATGGTAAATTACACCCATTTCATTACTTATTTCTTTAAAAAATAGTTTTTATTAAAATTAAATGTTGCTTCTTTTGGCATTATATGGTCATTGCTTATATTCATAATTTCTCCTATAGCTGTTTCCAATCCTTCTGAAGAGCTAAATACATTTGATCCAGTAGAAGAGGGACTTCGAGAACAAATTGAAAAAGAAAAAAAAAGGTATTATTTCTGCCTCAAACTTCTGCCATCCTTCAGAAGATAAATTATACTGATAGTATATTCCAATTACAGTTCTGCACACAAAGCTACCCTCAGGGTTTTCTCTGACATTTTTAAAATGTCAGCTTTGAGGTTCACTGATATTTTTAAATGTGTGTATATGCTGTTGGCTTGTATATAAGATGTCACAGTACATGACTGGGGAAAATTTATGCTTGGGCTAATGGCTAAATAAAAATTAAAAATATCTTAATGTCCTCCCTGAGGATTAATATTATAAACTTGTTGTTTGAATCCAAATGTATTATGAACTTTTTTGGTTAATTCAGAAATGACCCGCCTTCCTTGAGCTAAGAAAAACCTTTAGGCTATACAGGATTGACTAAGAGTAAATAATATGCAGAATACGCATTGGTTAACCAATCCTTGCTGTAATGTTGCTGTATCCAAGAGAGTAAAAGAAAACCGATCAGGGATATCAGTTCTAAGTAGTTTGCTAGTGTTTATGCCATGTGCAATCTTGAAGAAACTTCTGGCTTTTTCATGCTACTTGTGAATCTCCAACTGTGTATTAACCAAGAGGAATCATTAATGAACCTTCTATCTGAAAAGATAATCAGCCTCAGCTTCTGTCCAAATCCAGGCTCTGGTGACCAATTGTTTATTAATGGTGACATACTGAGAAATGAAAAGAAATAATTTACATATTTGATTGAACTTGTATTTTGATAAATCAATATTGATGCCACTTGAGTTTCACTAATACATTTAGTGAAATAAAAGCTTTGTGGGATAAGTTTCTTGTACTTACTGTCCAAGGAAGCTCTTATAAAATATGAGATGTCTCTTCCTACTACCATGCTGTCTGGCCCCTGCATCTCTGATTATTATATATTCATTTGTAGTTTAAATCTGCAATTGTTCTAGATACAATAAGGCTTTGTTCAGATATGTGTTGGAATATTTGTAACACATTTTCTTCTTCTCATGTTAGTGACAAAACAAAGTTCAATCACTTGAAAACATTGAAGGTAGAGATTTCGTATCTGCAGCTTCTTATGAAAAAAGTCAGTATGAAGCTGCAAAAAGACTTTGAACTCTGGTGGTCTGAAAAGACAATGAATCTACAGGTATTAAATCACTTCTTATTTCTTCTATTTTCATGTAAATGTAAGATCTTTGATCATTTCCTAAAGAAGTAATTAAGTGACTAGGTAGAAAGAAGTATAAAAAATGGGATTTGGGGCCTGATTCCCCTGTGCTTATGCCAATGTAAATCAGACGAAGCTAATGTGAATTATGCTTCTATGAAGCTAATACAAATGAAGCAAAACCCTTGCCTTCTGCTCTATTTTCTTGCTTGACATTCCCCCGAATAACTTAATTGAAAGACAAGAATGATTCCAAAAATGCCAAAAACTCTGAAGGAACATAAAACAGAGATAGGAGATTGGGAAAAAATAAAGTAATATTTTTACTTCTAGTAAAACTGTGATTTCATCAAGTTTATGATGTGTTTATTAGAAGATGGCAGTCATTGCTGTAATATAGAAACATGTCAGCAGACATAATTGTTTTTTAGCTTCCTTTGTTTTCAAAGACTCCAATAACTTTCTGTTTTCCCAGGCTCTTAGCACAGAGCCTCTGTCCCCTCACTCTGAGGGGATGAGGCCCACCATTGTCATCACTGCCTGTTTAAGAACCCAGTAGAAACAGAGTGCTCTAATTTAATGACTGGTAAAAACAAAGATGTTTTTTTAAACAGTATATTAGAAGTTCATAACAGTCAGTCTGAAAATTACACATTTTGACAAGCACAGAAGACAGTACAAGAGGGTCCAGAGGAAGATAAACTGAAACAACAACATAGCTTTCTCATGCTCCCCTTTGGACACTTGTTTAATGTCTTCCAAGTAGTGACATAGCATCTCACACCAAAGCACTGCTATCAAATGCACATCAGCCTAATGAAAAAGAGTGCTGAGTGCAGTCCATCCCATATCATTTATTCTTAACTGGAAGAAAGGATGTATTCCTTGGGGAAAAGTTGTTATAAACAAAGAAGTGTTTAGTGAGCATTTTTCTTAACTCTTATGAGTGTAAATTTAAGCTGTATTTTTAAGAAAACAGCCTAAAGTGCACATGGAACTTAACATGAGGAACTTGATTATCCCTAAAATGCCACTTAACTAGCTCAACCCCAAAGTTATCATTGCAAAATACTTTTCAGGCTAAAATTTGTAACCATATTAGTGGTAAAGAGGATAATGTTTTAGTGAGCTTTCAGTCTAAACATTTAGGCTTTTCAAAGGACTGCAAGTAATACTCTTAAATCCAGTGGAGCACATTTTTCTCTGTCCCTTAACAGATGAGGTCTAGGATTCATCATCTCATGATTCATCAGCAGATTAGAAAACTGGAAAAAAAAATTGGGATTGATTTCGTAGATCTTGACCTATCTATACAACCTAGCTCCCTAAGAAACTCAAATCAGTGAACACAGACTGTTAAATATTAAAAAGAAAATGTTACTTGATCTTAAAAATACTTGAACCAATCCTAAACGCTTTTCTCTTTGTTCAGAAGTGTTTGTCTGAAGTTAAGAAAATACTGTTGACACTGTGTTTTCTGAATGAGTCATTACCTACCTTGTTATTGCTGAAACCTGTAGGCCAATATTAAGCACTCTAAAAAAATCCTAGCCTACTTAATTTTGTTTTTCAATCTAAACCCAACAGGAAAAGCCAGAGATGTTTAGCTCACCAAATACCACAACTGTTTATCCCCAGTTTGTCAAATCCTCAGATCTGTCAGCTAATGGGTAAGTTGGTCATTTTTTTCTTCCTTCCCTCCTTGTAAGAAAGTGCAGGTTTAGTAGAAATACAGTTCACCAGAATGCTTTTTCAAATATCACACACAAACACCACATTTCCAATTACAAGAATAATTACTCTGCAGAAAAATATTTTTTATCATTCAGTTGTTTTGCAATCATATTGAAGTTAGCTTACTGTAACTCAGTTCTTTTAACTTGTTGGTTTTGGAACCCCAGAAACCTGATAGTAGGGACCCCATGACAGATAGTTAAGAAAAGTAAGGCTGTTATCAATCAGTTTTGCTATTTGAGATTATATCTCCTTTGGAATGTATTCTGGGAGTTGCAAACAAGAAAACAAACAAGATTTTAAATGTCTTTAATATACAGCCTAGATAGATTTGCTGTTGAAAAATATCCTGGTGCTACATTTATGCAGCATATTATTTTACAATTATATTGCATTTTGTATTGTAAAATAGAGGTGCATGCTTTACAGTAGACATATGTAATCATCTTGGTTGTTTCATCAACAATCACTTCTGATTTCAAAACCTCTAACTTAAATTTACAGTAATAGGTCTTTCATAGCCTTTGAGCCGAGTGCAGGAAAAGACATAACTGAATGTGCAGTTTCTTTGACATATTCTTATTTATCATCTTATTATTCATATTTCTTTGAAAATAAACAGGACTCGTCTACTTCCCTCTTCCTCTCACCTTTCCCACCTCTCTCTTCCTCTCTTTTTCTCTCTCTCTCCTTCCTTCTCATTATACTGTTAATCTTGCCCTGATGAGTGGCTTTACATACAATTCTATAACAATCCATAAATGAACATAATACATCCTACATACCATTAAATAATGAATACTGGAATTTCTTAAAGCTGTAAGATATATTCTAATTTTTATTGTAAACTTTCATGTGTCTATAATAAATGCTTCATAATCAATGCACAGAATGAAACACAGTCCTCTGAAATTGTCTAAGAAGGTATTTTCAGATGTCTCAAACTAATTAAAGCCAACTCTAGTCTTCTCTACTTTCTATTTTATTCTGTGTTCTCCCAAGACCCAGGCACTATTCATTTTGTAAATGGCTGGCAGGTTTTAGGCCTAATTTGAACTGGTCATTTCTAGGTTAGGCTGAAGGTTACTTGTTCCATAGAAAAGCTGATGCAACAGAATGTGATAGTGGTTTTGGTTTAGCTTAGCACAAAGTCAGCCAAATTAGCTCAAGCAATCCATTAATGTTAGCTTTGCACTGAATTGAACTAAAGACCTCTTGCACAACCTCTCTGCCCTGTTCTTGGGAACAACAATTTCTAGTTGGTATGCTGATGCATTGCTCAGGATACTGATATCTTTTGCAGTCTAAACTAGAATTAGAAAGAACATATGATAATGCTCAGGCACAGTGAAATGGGAGATTAGCCTCCAGGAATGGTAATTTCTCCTTCCCCCATCCTAGCTCGGAAGCAAAATTGAGTAATTGGTTTCTTTATAATTTTCTTTTAAACTTTTCTGTCAAATGCCTTTTCTATTTGTGTTTATTACTGGAGGACAGGTCTCAGAGAAGTGTGTCAAGCATTTTGAATAGATGGGAGGAAAGTGCCTGGTTCCTTTCAGCTACCAAGCTTACTGCCCCATGTGGTCTCTTGTGAAAAATCACATTCTTTATAATGAAGTTTCTCTATGCCTATGTAATGGACATGTTGACTGAAATTGGTTAGTCCTTGCATACATATCACAGACCCAGAAGATTCAACTTCTTGGACTTAAATTGTAGAGGGAGTCATAATGAATATATTTTTATTTTCCCATCTCTAAAAATATTCTTAGAAATGTGGTTTTGTCATGAGAAAAAATATTTCTTGAACAGGTTAATCACATTACCAAATCAGATGTACTTAAAATAGCTGAAACCAGTAGCTTGTATATTGTGTAGGCTTACAGACTCATGCTCATTATCCTATTGAATACATTCAGAAGATTTCTAGACTATATTTATCTTTGCATATGTATATCATATGAGGGTTGAAGAAATATTAAATCTTATCTGATCTGAACATATTACTTAAAATGAACAACTTTGTAAAGTGGAGAAAGAATGACCCGTCTCTATATTTTAGATAGAAATGGGTCTAATCAGCGCTCCTGGAGATACAGTACAAAGAAAACTAAAGAGGAACTTAAAATAATAACCAAGAAGTTACTTTATTCAAAGTGAATACATAATAAAATCCCCAAAACTTGAAAGAAAATACCCTATTTGTCTGCATTTTCTTTACCATATAAAGTTGTGATGCAAACTGCAACTTGTACTGTATTTATGTCTATTAATGAGTCAAGTCTGCAAAAATTATTAAAATACATATTAGGCACTGCATGTTTGCTCCATTTCAGAATTCAAGCACAGTGTTTTGTTCATCATCATATAGTCTTGTCCCACACTGGCTTTCATTTAAGAAATGTATCAGATCCTTGTCTTTTTAAATTACTTCTCTCAGTGAATATTTAATTTCACTAGTGGGGAACTCTTCTTATATTCCCCTTGAATCAAGAAAATGTTAGAGTGTTACTGAGATCTTCTAAAAAAAAAATTGGAGTTTTTTCCTTCTCTTAGAATGAATGCATTCCTTTTTAATTCTGTCAGATATTTCATTAACATTCCTTTTTACTGCATCTCATTTGTACTGTTTTAGCAAGCCCTGCAGTATGTTCAATCTCAGACTCCTTGGCTCTCCAGCTTCTTCTCCAAAATCTTGTCATTTTAGATTCCCTTGGAGGTATTTTCAGATAACTTCATGTTTTCTGATGACATTGAGAATGAGATTTTTTAACAGTTACTGTCCTGGATTGCAAAATTTACTCCTTATATTAATACTATGTGAAACAAGGGATATGTTTACATATCTTTCAGCATTTTCTGTCATAATAATTTCTCATTCCTGCCAATAATCTGCAGTGTTACATTATGATAAAATATAATCTGGGAATAACATCATTGATTAATGACATTCCAAAGCACTTCACATTCTGCTCATAGCCATTTAACTTGAACAGTTTATCTGTGAATTTACAAGTTAGGCCAAATTTGATTTTGTAACCAAATACTAGGTTGAATCTTGCCTGCCTTTACAGAGAACATCTGTTTCCCTCATGTCCAAGGCTCAGACTGGAGAACTGCAACTGAGGGGTTTTTTTTAACATTGGAGAGGTTGCACACATTCAAAATTTACGCTTTCCATTTTCATCTACCTGATTTTCCAAGTTTTTCATTCATATCATGACATTCATAACCTCTTCATCTTCTTTGCCCTATGTGCTTGATGGAGCTACTCAGTTCCTGCAGCAAGGGAGACACTGTTGCAACACTGTACAGCTCTAGCTGTTGCCCCATTCCTGACTGAGGCATATACCCCAACACATGACCACCCCCAAGAAAAGCAAGTTACCCTCTGAATGAAACTTCAGGTTAAAGAAAGAACTGAGATACATTGTCAGATTATCTTTAATCTCCAGAAAAGGCACAAATTTTACTGAAGATGTCAAGAAAAAATACTTTGAGACTTCTTAAATTCAACAGAAGGAAAAATCAGCTAGATTCAGAATGAAAGTGTGACATTTATATTGTCAAAAGATCTTTAATTATGTTAGAGCTTAGAAGCCAGAGAAAGAACCAGGACTTCTACACCTTGTAGGTCCATCCAAATTCAAAACTGTGATCCAGGAATGCCTTTTTACACATTACAGAAATGTGGGTTGGAAGACAGCTCTAGAGATCCCTAGACCAGCCTCTTGCTAAAGGTCTATCTTCACACTGAATCAGGTCAGCTCTGGTTTTATATGGCTTTGTCCAACATCCTGAGGTGCTCAGCCCATCGGGCTTAAAATACAGAGAGGAAGATCATTACCCCCACCCCATGCTGTCATCATTACCTTCTGTTAACTTTAGACCAGTACTAGCAAATTTTCTCATCTTTTCTCACCACTGTAACAGCATCTAGCACTTAGATGAAGGAGAGACCTGACTTCTGAGGATAGGCTAGAAGCAAGATGCAGCTGAGCATACAAACCACTGCACAGCAAAATCACACTCTTTCATCCCCTTATGATTCAGTGTGTCTTGCAATGCCATAGAAATATTATCAGATCTTCAGTATTATTATGGATTCAAATTATCCCCATACAAGCCATCTCTCTAGGCTAGGGAATAGAGAAATCTCTGGGATACTTAATACATAGATTTGAGTTCTGTCAAGACAAGGGATTTTTTTAGATTAGTACTCATTTGTTAGATTAGTACACTAATTGTTAACCTCTTACATGCAAGTATCACTTTGAGTCATTAAAAAAAAAAAAAAAAGTTTTAAGCTTCCTTATAAATTTCCTTAACTTGCAGGACAAGAGTTTGCATCCCACAGACAAAAATGTCTGACTGTAAGCCCACAGGCAGAGAGTAGGAGTTTAAGGTTCATTTCTGAGTACAATAACGTTAAGTTCCTGATTCTGTGCATCACTCAGTCTAAGCGTTTTTCCTAATATCACCTCAGGTGCTCAGTTCTCTCAGAGCTCTCTAAGACAAGTTTGAGCATGTTGTCCTGGGTCCAGGAATCTACTTGAAAGTGAGATCCTTAGAGGTCAAACCCTGCCACACCTGTAGTGTCTTTTTTTCTCTCATGGAGCTGGGTATAAGTCCTCTTTAAAATGGGGATTTAACAATTTTTAATTCAATGGGAAAAAATAGTTCAAACTTATAAAGTACTGCAGCTTAAAAAATAAATTTCTTCAGCTAACACAGTATT
This sequence comes from Ceyx melanurus, assembly GCA_024611195.1. Taxonomy (NCBI): domain Eukaryota; kingdom Metazoa; phylum Chordata; class Aves; order Coraciiformes; family Alcedinidae; genus Ceyx; species Ceyx melanurus. The sequence continues at coordinate 12,248 of JANHGL010024710.1, read as the reverse complement.
TATACAATTTTACCTTCTGTTCAATACAAATAAAAAACAAAGCTTAATTCAATGAAAAGAAAGCAATGAAAAAGGATCACACTAAGTCACATTACCTTACATCTGTTGCAGGCTAAGAACATAATCATGGATGGTTGCTATGGTTCAGTTGATGTGTAGTGATATATTAAACCATGGCTGTATGACTTGAATGTCTGGGTATCTTAGGGCTCAGAAATTGAGTCCTTCTACAAAATTGAATTAAGATTCTAAATCACTTATTTTTTAAGAGCTGTCAAATCAATGGAAAAAAATATTCAGGAAATCCTAAAGCAGAATTATGATGTGAAGTTTTGTAGTAACATTGCACATCCTTTCTTATTTCTTGTCATATGTAGGTGTAATAAAGTACAGAATATTTTTAACATTAAATATTATATTGGTTTAATTGAATTAGCCTGAGTCTTGAGGTTATTTTAATCCATTTAGGCAGGTGCAAATGTTATGGGACTTGAGGAGTTAAAGAGAAACATTCTGTAAACCTGGAGCTGTTCACTTGAAAATGACTTATACTCTTGGGAAAAATATCTTCTGCAAAACTGAACCTGGCACAGTGTAATCCAGTAAAATTTTAGTAATAAATTTCTTTCCTTTTTCAAGTTCTCTGCCAGAAATATCAATTCATCAGCCAACAATGAGCAACTACTGCACTTAGAAAAGCAAGAACTTGCCAATCCTGCCATCTACTGGAAAAAAACGAAAACTGAGTAATTCCTTATTTCTGCTCTAAATCTGGCATCAGATCTGGCAGCATACATGACCTCTAGGGAAAGGAGAAATTCCCTAGACATCCCATGGCAGAAACCTGCCTTCCTCGTGGAGAGGTTCCTTGATAATGGTATCTGCAGGGATAAGAATACGTAACAGCTGTTTGCAATATATTTGCCTATCATCATCAAGCCACATCCCAAAGTACTTCCTGAGGTTTTATTCAGTCTTCTACTGATTTCAGTAATAATTTCACCCAACTAAAGCCAGAGTGGAAAATGAGGTAAGGCCTCAATTGGCTAATAGCCAGTTTGAGAACTAAATATACCTTTACAAACAGTACATCAGATACATGAAAGTACTTTGTAAGCCTGGCTTAGAAGGCAAATACTAGAAGTATAATCTTCATGAGTTTGTCATGCTTTCATAGCCACATTCCCTACATAAACCTAATCATCACATGGATTCAACTGAAAATCCTCTTCCAGTAAACATCATGTGCTTTATATAGATAGAAAGTCTTGAAAAACAGCTTCTTTGTAGTTATTTAGGGTGCATTAATAATCCCTCTTCGAGGCCTATATTCTTTCCTTCATTTTTGCTCCCATTCAGCCCTAATCAAGACCCAACTGGGAAAAACAATTCAATTACTTCTAGTAACCCTCCTTTAAAAACAAGGTAAGAACCATACCAGGGTTATTCAGAGGTAAAAAGCAAACCAGTCATATAATACCTAAATTACCCTTTATCAATCTCTTTAACAACAGTCTTCTTGAAAAAAAAACAAAACCAAAAACAAACAACAACTACAACAAAACACACCACACACACACACACACACACACAGAAAACCAAACCTGAAATTGCAGATTTTCCTCCAACTTCCAAAACAACGACAAAGATGCTTTATATCAAGTAGCTGCATTATCATCATTAAAGATGTGGTTTCTTGATTGACCTGAAGTTTTTTTTCATGATGAGCTATCAATCCTCATGATTGTGCCTTCTCAGCAAGAGAAAGGGACTCTGAAAGAGTAAATAAAAACATTAGAAAGGAATAGGGATCAGAGTATGTAAGTATTGAAGAATATAGGAACTATGCAGAGATTTTTTTTCATGCACATGATTTTGTCCATAAAATATTTTTAATCTCCCTCCTAAAAATCATTCTAGTAAAATATAATTACACCAGCAGCCCAGATGTGTCAGGCCTGGCAAAGGTTGAATATGTCATGTTTTTTCAGAAGAGGTACTGCTTTGTGCAAATTAGCTTGGCAAGTTAACAGAAACTTTTTTTTTTTTTGACAGCTTCTCTATTTTTTCTCATGTTCTCATTTCCATGTTCTTTTCTGCACCAAAACAACTAGCCAAGTCAGTGTACTTACAGAAGTTACATTTTTATTGTGCTCAACAGTTCTGGCTATTAAGGCCCTTAGGAAAATGTGGTTAGATTACTGGTTTTCCTACTGCATCAGTAAGAAAAAATCACAAAGGGAGTTTTCTTTCATTTTCCAAAACAACCCATTTCTAGAGCAGCAAAAGATGATGGAAAATTTCATCCCCTAAAACCTAATGTTTCAAATTGCATTTGTGTATAAGGAAAGGAAATTCTAAAATAGAATTTAGAAAGTAGCTTCTCAAATATATTGTTTTAGGCTTTGGGTTTTTTCATGGTGTTGCTAAGCAAATTAAAATAGGAAAGAAAATAGTAATTTACTGGTGTTCTGAGATGACCTTATAAATTACATAAAAAGAGATCTTACATTAAGTTAATTAATTTTTTTTTTCCATTTTGGTTCTCTAATTCAGCAACTGAGAATTTAATTAGTAGCACAAAGACAAGGATATCAGGCTTCTGTCTATGTCAGGCACAATTACATTCTACTACAATAGCCAGTAGAACAGTGGAGATAACCATAATTACAAAGATAGGGTATATTTTTAAAAAATGTTTTTTCTCCAGTTCTACTTGTCCTTCCAAATTGTAACTTTTATCACTATATTTCTCATTACACCATTATTGCTTAAACAAAGCTAAAGACACAGGGCCAAATTCTTAGCTATCTTAGCTTACAGTAGCTTCACTATACATCATCTTAAGCTGCCACAGGATCTGTCAAAAGCAGGGGTAAGTCAGTGACTTAACTGCATAGATGTAAGATCTCAGCTGGGTCTGGAGGTTCAGCAGCACAGAAGATTTGCAACTGTCAGTAAATCCCATTAATATCATGCAATTGTTTACCTCCATATATGTGTGAAACTTAATTCCCTTACAGTAGGAAAAAGTACTATTGATCTTTTTAAGTAAGTAGCAGTATTTTTTCCTGAAGCAAACAAACACATGGCACAGACGCATCCATAATTTCTTTGGAAAACTCACTGTATTAGTCTTTTCCACTGGGCAGTAAGTCTTTGACTCAGCAGTAAAATATTTTTAACCTTTTTTAAGACGTTTTATAGCTTCTAAGCATGTGGCCCTACCAAGCTTAGAAGATATATTGTCCTAGTGGACAGGGGGATCACCATGAGCCAACAATGAGCCCTTGCGGCCAAGAAGGCCAATGGCATCCTGGGATGCATTAGGAGAAGTGTGGCCAGCAGGTCAAGGGAGGTTCT
>JANHGL010024709.1:0-35836 GCA_024611195.1 Ceyx melanurus | reverse complement strand
TCCACCGCCACCACCTGGGGCATCCACCGCCACTACCTGGGGCTCATCGTCCTCCTGCGAGCCGCGGCAGCGCAGCTACCCCGCGGAGCCCCCCTCCCGCCGAAAACCTGGCGAGCAGGTCGCGATTCTTTGGCATCCTGCGACACCTAGTGAGAGGCAGGGGCGGCCGGGCAGCAACCGCCTCTGCCCCCGGCCCCCCGGGGAGGCAGCGGCTGCTCGCCGGTCGCCGTCTGTGCTCCGCGCCCTCCACTAACTGACTGCAGAAAAACAACAACCCAGCATCGTCGGAATGATGCAGCCTTTCGAAACAATGCGCTGATTGTACTGCGGCCTCCCCAGGAGCTGCGGATGGGGTGAATTCCCGCGGCAAAGGGGTGGGAGAGGTGAGCGGCTGCACACGACTGAAAGGGCAAAGAGAGATTTTTCTACTTAACTATGAGCTTTTCTACTTAACATATAAGGCCTGAGCCTTTGCAAAGAGCGTGGAAATGGTGTTCTTTTAACTGACGGTGGTTGGAAAACACCAGTGAAGTTACTCTCGCAGCATTCAAGATTGCAAGCTAAGCTTTTCTGCTGTTGCCGTCATGCTCAGATCCGCCACAACAAGGAGTATAAAACAGTGATTGATTCTGTTCTAAACACCTTCATTAATTAAAAGCTGAAAATGTAAACATGCAATTATTGAAGAGGAAAGGGTATTTCTTAACTTGGTTCCATTCCCTCAACTAAGATAACTTGATATTGGTATACACAAATTAGAATGTGTGTTCATACAGACAGATAATATTCTATATCAAACTGGTTAATGAATTCTGACAGCATCCAAACTCTTTGGAGGGCCTCCCTTGTAATAAGAAAGAGGCAAATCTTGTTGCCATTCCTACAATCTATTAATAAAACATGCCAATGATTGTACCTAATGCTAAAAATAATCATCCCATAACTTTAATTTTGTACTGGGCAATCACAAATGAAAACATACACTAACTAGTCCAAATAATTCACCTTTTCTATGGAGATATCATGCCAACCTGACAGGCAAAGTGCTGTTATCTATCAGATGTGAAGGTCCCAGGATGTGAAGGTACCTTATTTTCAAGGACACGGGTTAATATATTGATATATTAATTTCTAAAGAAGCACTAGAGTTCTGGAATTAGGGCTTTTTATTCAGCCTTTTACATCAAAATAATTATGACTTGCTTGTAATGAATAGTATTGCCTTCTGAATTGCTCTCTATGGTTAAAAAAAATTAATAATAATTTAAAAATCACTTATCTCACAGGCAAGCTGTCTAGTCATTCAATCTTTCAAGCTGCAATTTCTTCACAAGCTGTTCCAAACCATCCTTAGAACCAAAACTAAAAATCTCAAAGATCTTTAGCAGTGCAGATCTGGAAACTTTTCTCAAAAAATTTTTCTTTGGGAGTTGAAATTCTCCCAGATGTTTGCATCAGGGGAGCACAGAAAACATGAACGTTGGACAAGCTCACATTTGCCACCTCTTGTTTTTCCAAAGCTTCTTGTAGATGGCCCAGTGCCTCCTATCCCTTCGTCACTTCCCTAAATCACCATTTAAAGCAAGGTAAAGCCTGTGAACTGCCACAGAGAAAAAAAAAATGTTAATTTTACTTTATATTTACAGCATCTACCTTATGTTTTGAAGGTAAGGAGTCCACCTTTCTTCACCAGTGGTGAATATCACAGCTCTCATAACACATAATAGTATGTTGGCAACAAATACTCAACACCACAGTTATTTTACTTCTGTGTAATCCCTCCTCAAGATGTTAGGCTATTTTTTTTCTTTACCCTTACTTCACATAGGTGCAACCTTTATTCCACAGAAGTTTTTATAGGCCTGTGTGGCTGAGCACAGAGGCTGCAAACCCCAGTAATGCTAATACAACCCTGGTGGGTTACTGTGAGGAAGAGGACACAGCAATCAGTTAATAAAAATAAAAATTTTTATGCAATTTGTCATGCATGATATTAAAATAGGGGTTTTTTTCCAAGCATTTGGTTTATGTTCAGAGTTTTATCTGATGTACCAAGGATTGACCTAAGCAGAAGATAAAGATTTTTCTCAATAGTTATAAGAGCTTGCTTGACACAGTCATTTGTTCTTTTACCAAATATTCTGAGAATTCTCACAGAACATTCTAATACTAAGCTGATATATACATACATTCTCTGTAGGTGTCAGCATTGCTTTATATTAATGTAGATAACTGTATTTTTTTCTTCTGAAAGAAACAGACGTCATTTTTTAATGACACAATTTTTCTGCTGCTAGTTTGTAGTTTACTAGCCATTTCAAGCTAATATTTAATACTGTAATATTCATGTGCAACTGAAATAAATGTACAAAAAAAGCCTACATTGTTTTCCTATGCACCTGTTTTCAGTTTTAAAACATTTTTATTCCATTCCAGTTATTTTCTATGTAAATATAATCTTTGTTGGTGTAAACACAAGCTTCATGTAACGTTTGCAAATATTTCCCCCGTTGCAAGGATCAACAATTCAATGATGCCAAGTAAACTGTGAACCTACCTGCTTTCCACAGGCTGTAGAGAAATACTGGACTTAAAGAAGTTCTCATTTTCTCAGCGGAGTCAACATTTGCCCTATGGTGGCTATTTGAGATTTAATAACTTCATTCATGAGTTCAACAGACAAAAGCATGTCACTGGGATCTGCTGATAATACGTTATCAAGATGGATTATCCATGCAGAAGGGAACTGTGCTGCTGTATTGGGAGTGAATGACCTTGGGAACCAAATAGTAATTGGATGAAAATCAATTGTAGAGAGCACAAGGTCATAAAAAACGAAAAAAAAGAAAAAAAAAGAAAAAAAAGATTAACAATAAGAACTCTTTCCTGTTGTATAGTGATTGAAAAGAGATGTGGATTAAAGAGTAAAACCACTTACCAACCTCCCACACCCATGGAGGAGAAGTACAGTCCAAGCATCAGTGAGACTCTGGAGTTGATTGCCCAGAGGAGCTATGGATGCTCCTCCCTGGAGGTGTTCAAGGCCAGGCTGGATGAAGCTCTGAGCAACCTGCTCTAGTTGAGAGGTGTTGGTCACTGTCTCTTTCCCCCTCCCAAGCCACCATGTTGAGTTTTCCTGCTGCCATCCCCTCTTCTCCCAACACTTTTCCCAGTGGCCCCTGCTGGTCATCAAAGGGAAGGGTGACCAACAATTCAGACTGGTTCTGTTCTGCTGTTCAACATCTACTGTTTCACATTGCTGTTGACATTCTATACAAATATATATATATATATAAAGTTATATATATATATAAAGTTATATATAAGGTAATGTATACTATGCAGAAACACAGAAAAACCAAAAGCTATAAAATACATGTGCAGTTTCTCTTGGAACAAAACAATTACTTGATGAAATAGATGATAAGAAAATATATTACAGGGACTTGAAACTATATAACAAAGGATGATATAAGCCACAAAATATTTAATTAAGAAAGTCACACAACTGAATACCACCACCACCCCCCAAAAAAAAAAAATCAAATTAAATAATCTTAGTCCACTGTATAACTGGCATGTTTGTGTAGATTTTGGTTTGGTTTTGGGGTGGGGGTACAGGTTTGTGTTCTGGTTTTTTGTTAGGTGGGTTTTATTTTGTTTGGGTTTTTTTTACAATATCTGAGGTGGATCCATTTTTCTTTCCTCTCCAGTAGAAAACTGAACAATAACACAACCTAATAAGCAAGAGCAATCAACATCAAGCAATTAAAAAAAATCATTGAAAGTTACCTTTTTAACAGATTCAGTGAATTTTTCTTCTTGAAATGTTTTGAAAAACTCACACATAAACATCTCTTTGAAACTTGACTGAAAGAAAAAGTATATTGACATAAATAAACTTTTCAAGAATGTTGTCTATGAAATCAGAAAGAATTTTAGTAGCCTTACAAGTTTGCTTTTGGTCAAACTTCCCCAACTCCCCAAAGTCTGGATGGCTTTTGATATAAGAGTTAATGTTCTAGAAGTCTGTGCATCCTGAAATAAAGAAACAAAATTCAGAAATCACTTTTTTTTTTCCATAATCCCAAGTAAAATTTTGACTTAAAAATTCAAATGACAAAAAAAAAATTATATTTTGCAAGGTAGTAAATCTGACACATCTTTAATTTCTTTTTCATCCAGAGAAATGTGTATCCTCTATTAGTACTTGAGCTTTGGTAATCTATTTAAGAAGCTACTAGAAAGTGTTTAACATTTTACTATCACTAGAATATTAATACTTGGGAAAAAATTTACCTATAAAACATGTCAAATCCTTTAATTGTTACCACATAGCTATGTTTCCAAACTATTCAAAACTTAACACTAAACATAATGAACTATTTGCTGGACAAATTCCAGAAGTTTTCACAATACCAAGTGAACTTGAAAACTTTTGTCTGCAAGAAGTGCTACCTCACTGCTTGCATTTTAGTAAGGATTATAAACACAGCCACAGAAAAGTGGCCTTGCTGTTCCCTTGAAAACATTTAACCCTGCAGTCTTTTCACTAGGCAAACTGGATAAAAAAAACGATTTGTGTATGAAGATTTTTCTCTTTTGAAAGCACAACATACTTAAGTAGATAACCTCTGGAGAAGATTTCATACTGTAATATTGTTACCTAAAATAAATATGTATTTTTTGGTATTTTTTTCCTTGTCTCCATATTCGTGTCTTGGAAGATTATTTATTTTTTTTTTTCTTTTTTAACGAATATCTACTTGATAATTTGAATATTTTAAATGCAAGATTTGGCCCACTCAATGCAACCAGTGAAGTCCAGAATAAATACACAGAACAATTACTGGATAATTCTACAACCTCTGTTTAAGACACAAAATAATTTTTTTTTCTTTTTAAGTGAGACCTGGATGTTAAGCTTCCATTTAGGCATATGCCTTAAAGAACCCTCAGTCACTTTGCTGCTCTAAGAAAGAAACACACTCCAAAGAAAGGCACAGCATCTTGAACATCACTAGCTCTTCTACATCAGTTGAGAAAACCTCAATGTCTGAGAAATCTGATGCTTAAAGAACTGCCAATGTCATCGTTCCTTTGAAGAGCTACAAAATGAAAACTACTGGAGACATTTAGTCATTTCCCAAACACAGACCCACTGAGAGTAATTTCTGCCTTCCCAGATAAACAGATCTGTTATGAATAAAACAGAACAAAGCTTCCCAAAACTTACTGGATGGTGAGGTCGTAAATGAAAAGTATGAGGTGAGACTACGGCTACAGCAAAGAAACGAAGGAACACAAAGCTGCTCACTGCAGAATACTGTACATGAGGGTCATCTGCAGAGAAAAACCATGAAATGTAACATGCACTAAACTTAATGGGAAATCATGAAGACAGTCAACAATAGAATCCTTAAGAAGGTAACATCAGAAGAGACTTTTTCCAACAGAATAGAAAAAAAATCAATGAAGTGCATGAAATGAGAAAGGTGGTCTGGTAAGAATGTTCTGCTTAGAGTGGAGGATTTATTGCTCTGAGAAAAAAAGTTCTGTTCTCATAAAACTGGGTCATCAGCTCTGCTAGTAGGAACAGGAAGATTACTGCAAACATTTACATACATAGTGTTGGTGAAGCACAGCACATTGAACCTAAAGAACAAGTCCTGTTGTTCTTTAGCTATAGGGTTTGTTCACCCATCAAGCTGCTCACTGATCAAATGCATTAATGCTGCATAAATCCAATCAGAACATATGAAAGACTTGAATTCCAAGTTGCATCATAATACCATGGTGTTATTTAATTTTGATGTTGTAAATGAGGATCTCTCATTTCATTTTGATATATTTTTATCTTTATACTGAGAAATGAAGCAGATCTCATTCTTATTCCCATGCCCACTTCAGTCTAATCTGTTTTGGAAGTTACCTATTCTGAAATGACTGTCTTAAACAGATTAATCTGTGGTGTCAGTTCCAATAACAAACACAAATGAGAGAAAAGCTCCAGATTATGAGAAGGATTTTCTTCATTTGTAGTTTATTATATGACATTTCAGATTTTAATTGATTGAGGAGTACAGACCCACACTGAAAGACTAAAACTATACTAATATTGGTCACATTAAATATTTTACATTATCCACACTCTTCAAAACTACTCAGAAGTAGTAAAGCTGTGGTAGTATAAAGCTAACTCCATGTAAGTTATGAATGTGCTAATCATAACTACATGAATTGCAACTATATTAGCTAAGATCTAACTAGAAAATTTACTTTCACATTGACATCTTGCTTCTTTAGAAGCAATAAATAGACCAGCTCTTCTGAATTTTAGGTGTCCCAACTAAATAATTTCCTGTATTAGTTGTGCTTTTCTTCCATCATCTCATACTTGTGCTGCTGTCTTGCAGTGTTTCTGACCTGCTATGTTTTGTGTCAAAAAACACAAAATCCTTGCTAACTGCCCACAAGGCTTCACTGTAACTTACAGACTGCCAGAAAAACAAACACCTGATTGACAAGGTAAGAAGTTGAGGGCACAGCTTTGGGCAAGGCAAAGATTTTAACCAACCCCCTAAGGTAACTGCAGAAGTATGTCACTAGCAAGAGCAATTTCAGAAGTTGAGAGAACACTTACTGGGAAATCTTTTTGCAGCCAGATGCCTCAAAGAATAAAAAACATCACACATTAGGGTGGGACAACTTATACTGGAACGCACAATTTCCCGGAACACTTTGTCTACATAATAACGTAGATTTTCCTGAAATTATATAAAACAAGTCTTTTTTCACTACCATTGCCATTTCTAGGTTGTTTAGGGTTTTTTTCCTGAACACAAACATAACAAAACAATCCCTTTTTTTTCAAAACAATGCCTGATTCTTCCACTAGGTATTTTAGTAGTGTGTATTTTTAAAGCCTCGTAGTATTTATATGGGATTCTGGTGTTAGAAGATAGTTTAATGACATTCACTTACATGTAAGTATATAAGTAGTGTCAGGCAATATTCATCTACCTGCCAAACCCCATTTTTCAAGTTGGATAACAATATGTTTGATAACAGACAGTTGCTGAGAGCAGCAACTTTGGAGCTGGCCCAGCCTGAACCAGAGCAACACATCGTGTAGGTGACAGAGTCCTGTCTTAGGGGGCAAACCCACCAAGTCATCACCACCCTCCCAGCAGAGGACCCAACAATGGCCACAACACAGCTGAAAGAAGAACTGTGTCAACCCACACAGAGCTGCCCCACCAATGGGTGGGTGTCAGGTCCCTGGCTGCATATATTAAATATTAAAACAGTCCTAATTTGGTACTTCATCATCTAGATGCTGAGTACAAAACATCAGGAATCAAGGACATCCAACAAACTGTTTACTGTAATACTCTATTTAGTTTCCATTTTCCCTTGGACTTTTCATTGGCTGTTTTCATAAACAAAAATAATAATTTTTGTTTATGAAAAATAATAATAAAATATAAAAATAAAATATAATTATCTTCTGGCATCAGAGAATTATAATCCTACTCTAAGTTAATCATATTCCATTCCACAGAGCTGCCTTTTAAGATTTTTTTGGTCAGATTTTGAGAAAGTTTCCATTAGGAAGAACTGATTAGGAAACTCACCATATTCATTTCCACATTATCCCCTTCTCTTAATTTGATGGGATCTATTTCACAGGGCTTAGGAGACTCACATATCTGTAACAAACAGAATTGTAGAGTTTACATTTTCAGACAGAAAGCATGGAAATTCTTCTGTTGAAAAACAAGACTCTTCTAGAATTAGGGGTTAAACTCTAGACAGGTTCTAGATTTAGGGGTAAGACTCTAGATAGGTTCTAACCATCCATAACAGCATGCACTACTCATTTTCACTCTGCTGTGTGCATTTTTATAGGGATTAATTACAGAAAGCATCATATGATTAAAGACTGCAATGTGGCAGAGGCTGAAGTAATTGTCACTGACTTTATTTTCAAGCATCTGGGACAATAACAACAAAAAGCAGCTCCTCCCACTACACCAACTATTGCTCAACTTAACTATCCTCTAAAATTCCCCAACCTACCACACAAGGAGCTGTAATCAGAATGTCTGTAACAGAAACAGGATACTCCATTGATCTAAGTGTTATGAAAAAAAGTTTTAGTAAGATAATTTACCTCATCAATGACAGCTTTCAAAGTAACCTTTAGGTAGTGCTTCCCCACTATTTTCATCATTTCATCTACACAACGAGTTGCTAAAGAATTGCCTCTGAAGATTGTGTTTGCCTCTCTGTAAGAAAGTAATTTTGTTTATTTGAACAGGGTAAAATTAAGAAATTCAGTCACAAAATCTGATTAATACTTTATCTTGATATTATCTCTTTTTTTTTTTTTATCATTTTCACTCAGGAATTCCAGAACCTAGACACCCAGCTTGCAGTGACACTCAGCAACAAAAAGAGAATAAACAAGAATATTATTACAGCTATTACCAAAACCAGGAATATAAATACAACCATAGGAAAAAGCCCAAGAGATTTCAGACAAAGGAAGTTAAAAACCAGTGCTGAATGTGAGAAGAACAATTAAAATCCCAAAATAATCAAGAGTTGTACCTCACTGACATACAATTCTTACTCCAGTAGTCCTGGTGAAAAAACAAACCTTACAACTAGAATAAATAGTATACTGCTACACTACACTGATAAACTCAGACACCTTAACCAGAATATATTGAATCTAGATTTATACTTTTTATTCATTATAGCTGTTGAAAAAAATCTTTGTCTGAAAGATTCAGTTTGTTACCGTTTAAATAAAAGAAATCCAGCTTAGAAAATTATTTTCCACCAGTCACCATTCTACACAATTAAATTGTCTCAAGTTATTTAAATCTGGACTAAGTCAGCTTTGAAATGAACCATCTGCAGTGACAAAATCCCTTCCACATCTCCACAGGATGTGACTTGGCACCCCAGTGGCCACTACTCAGGTTTCCTTCTTTTCTGTCCTAACCACAGAGCTGCAAATTCACAGGCCATCCACTGCTACTTGGGAAAACTCCTGTGCTTGCTACTTGCAAGGCATGCAGGATGATACCTACTTATTTACAAGGATCTTAGCAGAAGAGCACCCCTCATTTAAGACATAAAGGACACAGGGGAAGATTCTCAGTCATTTCAAAATGTTAAGTACCATTTGAAAGGTAAAATTTGAAGAGTGGATAAATTAGAAGAATGAATAAATTTTCAAATAAATAAAAAATTTATAAATGAGGTAGTTTAAAAATAAAACTCTGTGCTCTTGGACACAACTCTAAGCTGCTACCTTGTTATGTTTAGCTGTAGATGAGCTCCAAGAAAAGTTTACAAACTTTTACCAAACAGCACACAATCACTGACTCAATGGGACTTAGAGGTATTTTTTTTCTAAATTAGCATTGACAGATAAATTTATGATGTAAAACTGACTTAAATACAAGAAATTCAACATGCTTATCTATCAGTGGTGTGTCATGAAGCCCTTTGCAAGTGTAATACTCTAAAAAGGCATCACTGAACATGAAATACATACTGGGTGTCCTTCAGATCTAGTTCTGCCACTGCAGCAACAAATGGAACTAGCTTATGGTGGTGTAGCAACAACCGTACAAGAGGCAGAACAGCATCATACTTGTCTCGACAGACTTCAATCAGTATGTAAGCAGCAGATGCAGAAATTGGCTGTGAGAAAGCAGAAATTATGAGTGCAGCAATTCTTCATGTATTTGGCAAAGCACACAGATCAAATCTAACAAGGCTACAGAAGTAGCTTAACAGAAAGTTTCAACGGTGCTGTACAACGTGGTGATTCAGCTCCCATTCTACAGGAATTCTGGAGAACTGGCATTAGCTACTTGATATTTAATATTTAAGAATGAAATTCAGCATCTGCTGACCCTTCTCATTCTCTGCTGACCCTAAAGAATTTACAGTATGGCTTTGTGACTAATCCAAGGGGCAGTAAGCAATAGTTGACTATAACGTTTTATATCTTTATGGGACTTTTAGAACTATAATCAGAGCAGATTCAAACACAGTTTTCACACTTCTAAAGTGTCTCTGGACTTCTACAGGTGGGAATTCAAATACAAAAACTGATTAAGTTAAAAGGCAGCTGCTGAATGCTGGTAGCCACACATTCAGCTCTTCCTGAACTGCAGTGAAGTAGTATTTGAATATGGGTTAGCAAAAAGTTCTGGTCACAATCTGCCTCCTCTTTACCTTTTTTTCTCCTCTGTCATTACTTCAACACTCAAGGAAATAAAAAGATATTGGAATATAAAGCCTTATTACTATAATTTGATTCCCATCTCAATGTTATGCTAATGATCTACCAGACTTCCCTCTGTCACCATGTCTAGTCATGGTGATCAGAGCACTGGGGAAGACAGAAGCCATTCAGAAGAGGAATCAGAAGTAAATTCTGAAGCAGGCTGTTTTTGGTAAAGGTGATCATCTGCCCCTTCAGTGACAACAAGGGATCAAAATCCCCAGAAATCTGCTAAATTCAGAGAGCCAATAGCAGCCAGTATGAAAACACAATGTGAAAAAACAGAATAAAGTGGTTTCTTTCTTCCAGTTACACAAGCACAGGTTATTTCACTATCTCTGCTGGTTCTTCTAAAATAAGAAGAAAATTTGGGTTGTTTGGAACAGAAGTAACTGTTCTACAAGCTGCCTGTCTGATTGTGACAGAAGGAATTTGTGTGAAGGAACAAAAAAAATCTCTAGATATTCACAGAATCATGGAATAGTTTGGGTTGGAAGAGACCTTAAAGATCCACTTCATTTCTCTCCTAACCACAGGGCTGCAAAATTCACATTGTCTCACAAATGACTGCAAAGATCTTTTTAATTGTTTTCATTTTTATAAGAAATTTTCAACAGAAATACCTGAACATCTGATGATTTTAGCAGCAAGTTTCTTAGAGATGCATAGTATTCAGATGGAAGTACACAGTCTTCAGTATAACAGATATTTAGTCTAAGTGATCCCAAGTCATCAGTTTTAGAAGACTTGTTTCCATTTTCTCTGGGTTGAAGTAAGTACCTGAAAGCAACAGGGCAATTCTAAAATATTAGATTTATATTTCATTATTTTGACTAATTCTACAATAAAGTATCACATTTAATTATTTCAGAACACACAACCTGAGTGTGAAAACTGGCAATAAGTCACATAAAAAAACCTTTACACACACAACAAAAAAAAGAGCAGCATTTGATGCACCCTTAGCACATAATGAAACATATTTTCTCATATCTTTCCAAACAGTAAAATAGGATATACTTCCTTGTAGCAAAACAGAGATAGCAGAAATAGTTACAAATGATATTGGACCTTCTCATTTTACATCTGGGTTATATTTAGGGTGTTGGAAATTGCAGATGGAATAGCTATTGTCAAGAATTTAAATTGTGTAATCTTAAACCAGAAAAAAATATAGTATTGACAGCCTGTTTTCCCAAGAAACAAGAAAAATTACAGAAAAAAATGTGCTTTTTTTCCTACTCTCAATACAAAAAAATAATATAGTAATCAATTCTTGATTTGCTTTTGCTGTAGTTCAGCTAAATTCCAACAGGAGGTGCAGCCCTACAAAAATTTCACAGCTTTTAAGTAGAATTACAGAATAAACATTCAGCCCAACCAACTGAAATCTGATCTTTAACTACTCTTTTACAATCACTTCTGTTTTTACTTCTACAATCAAGAGATCAGGTTATTTTAATAACCAGATGCACTGCCCATGAACATGAACATGCTCCATAAGCAGAAGTCTGTCTTGTCTGAATTCCTTCTACACCTACCCATCCATTTTTGAAACTTTGGTGCCTGCTCCCCTGCAATGACATTGGGCTGATTCCAGAAGACATTTTCTGACACTCACAAAGGAATAAAAAACCACCAAAACCAGCAAACAAAACCAACAACAAAACAATTTCCCCCCGCCACGCTCTATTTAATGATTATTTTAAAATAAAATTTAACTCTTCATCAGCCATTTGGAAACTGTGAGTTAAGAGATTTCACTACAAGGGATCTAACTTGATTTGTTCCAGCTTTGCTGGTTAGGCTGAAGAGCAGACACAATACTATAATGCTGAAAGATAGCTGTGCTCAGTTCTTCCCTTTCTTTACTCTCCACAGTTTCCCTTTAAACACATGAACTATTCTGTGGGAGTGGGCAGACTGAGAAGAGAAAAACTGAAGGCACCCTCTAGAAAGACACTTTATCAAACTTGGAACAGGAAAACGTTTTAATCAATAGTTAGAATTAAAAAAATATCCTTTGCAAAGGAAGCTCTGCCAGATAGAAGCAAATTCACTCCTGAGCCATTGTGTCTCACCATGCTTGAAAGGAATCATTTCTTAACACTTTCACAGGAACTTTGATTTCTCCTAAGAAGACATCTTGTACCAAATTCCCATTATTCCATAGGTCAACCCTGGAAATAAGAACACAGAAAATTAATTTCTTTTCTCCCAGAGAGAAATAAAAATCTTCAAGTGAACAGCAAGTGCCTTGCAGCACTAATCCACATGCATGCAGGCAGAAAATGTTAGAAATCTCACTCCATTCTGATCAAATCAAGAAAAATCAAATGAGTGGCATATTAACCCATAAAGAAACAAACAGTGAAAGTTAGACTCACAGACCTTGCATCAGTAAAACAAAGTGATGTTGGCAGCATATGTGTGTTCTGAGCAATCTCCACCCCAATCACTGTGCAGGTTTCTTCTCAGGTAACTCATAAAAGTGAATTTGCTAACCAGGATTTACACAGCTCTCTGTATCAGCTAGGATTTGGCACACTGGAAATGCCACACCAACACATGCACTTGGTTTTTTCTAAACAGCAGCTTGGATGCTTACAACCTCAAAAGGAATCACAGACTCCAAACATGCACCTTGGGTTGGTTTTTTTTTTTCTATTGCATCTTACCTCTCTGACATTTCTGACAGACAGCAGTTATTAAGGAGAACAAAGAAAATTAATACTAATTTTCTTGGGGCATGACTATTTTTCTAAATGTATTTGCATCTATAATGAAATATACAGTTCTAATGAAGATATTAATGAAGCTAATAGTTAAAAATGCACATACCAGGTTAGTTCTATAATGGCTATTAAAACTAACCACTACATCCTTCTTCTGTTGCCTGTTAGGAAACGTATGCTAGCCCTGAAGAATTTCTGTCATTCAGCAGATTTGGTGCATCTATGTGCATGAGCACAATAAAGAAAAGAAACTTGAGTACAGGGCCTCTCAACTGTTCTAACTACCTAACATAAATAGACACACTTGCTCTAAGGGTAAAGGAGCAGAAAAGATAAAAATACTTGGAAGTTTTCTTTTCATTTGCAAGGAAAAGAAGCCATAAAAATATTCCTCTAAGAAGCAATGTGAAATCATAACCTCATAAAAAGCTTCTCCCTCTGTTTTTATTAAAACAGCCATCTATATCTGAATCAGACTAGCATCAGGGGTGCTGGAATCCTTCAGTACAAGTTCTACTATCAATATTCTGCCCAGAATAATAGATGTATTTATAGGAGATCCTCACAGCTCTTTACTCACAGGCACAGCAAACAAATTTATGCTGCTAGATACACTCAATCTCTAAGTTCTTAAAAATATAAACCCCCTCATCTTTAGTAAGAGTCATTTTAGAGTAGAAGGATCTTTTCTATGAGTCTGATCAGTGATTCTCTGGAATTACATGAATCTTTATGATAAAATATTAGGATTTATTCATAATAAATCATTTTCTAGTCTACATAACTTACCGGACTTCTAGTTTCTCAATATCTTCTTCTTCCACCTGAAACTGGGACTTTTTAGTGTAACTGCTGGACCTGGTTACCTGCAAGTACATTTCTCCTATTAACACACTTTTTACTGTTAAAAAAATCAAACAAAAAACCCCTACCTCTTCAACATTAGTAAACAGCTACCGTTCCTTTTAAAAAGGAAAAAATTCACTTCAAACAAACTGCCTTTTTGACAGAAAGCTGAAAATGGGTCAAGAAGAGTTTGTGGCAGAGACTGGTGAGGGTGTGCTGTTATCTAAGGGAATTACAGTGCAGATGAAACAGCAAAAATCCCCTTGGATTCAAGACAACACTACAATTGGCTCCAAGATGTTCAAGGAAACAACAAATAACAATTCCATTCTTGTTGCCCTAGTTATACCACAATTGTAACCTCTTACTATTTTCATTTTCTACACTTCTTGACTGAATTGCATCCTCAATTCAACTCTAATAAATCCTAAATCATAAAGCTAACAGAGTGGCTTGGAAGATACTTTTTATCCCAGTATCTTACTTCCTAAGAAAATACACCCAGTATCTTGAGCAGGTCAACTGAAGCTTTTATTTGGTATAACTGCCAGTTGTTTAATTAAAGTAGTAAATCCTGTAAAATATCCAGATCAAATTCCACTGGATAGGTTAAAGTTCTCTCAGAACTCCTGATGACAACAGATGCTATATGAAGGGATTCAAGATCATGACTAATAATGAGTATGTGCTTCTGAGGAAGTGACTTTTCAGCAGCCTCTAGTATGTCATTTACTTAGATTTGCTCTCAAAACTAGTACAAAATCTTCACTTAGCTTCAAAAGAGCTCTCTGCATTAATGAGGTGCTGCTATGCAGCTTGCTTACAGGTATTAAAAGGGTTAAACAGAGAAACAGGCAGAATATCACACAAAAAGTTACCTCAAAATAAAAGGTTTCATTAAACTGTGGGTTGCTGGTTTTCTTCTTTACTTTGGTCTTCTTTTGGTCATTCCTGTTCCAATGTGGTAAAATTTTTACCATAGACAACTTAAACACACAATTATAAAGACATTCTATTGTCAAGAAGGAACAATGCATTTAGGTTAAAATACTTTTAGAGATCACCCTGATCAATGAAGAAAATATTAAATTAAAATTACTTCAAACTGTATTTTTTGAAAATGGAAAGTTGAAATTTCAAGTGCTGAATCTAGTTAATCATGCATCTGTCCATCACAAAGTTTCTATGTCAATTCAAAAGTGAATATAACTTAAAACATAAAGAAAAAATATATGAACAATTTCCTAAGTATTTCAAACTTTAGTCTGACAACACAGAGTATGGTAGGGAAGAGCACAGTAATAATGGAAGATGTGATGTACACAGAAAGCATTTTAAGGTTTTTTCTGTATTTTAAAGATTTTGCTATGATCTATGACTTTCTTTTCCAGTTTAAGGTCACAGTATTTTATATTCATTAATTTTCTTCTCAGACATTACCTGGAAGGCCCCACAAGAGAGACTGTTGCATAAGGGTCACAATTCTGTCCATTTATGAGAGGCAACCCATGGCACTCCTTTATGCTACAAGGAAAAAGCAGTCAATAGGTCAGTGAAACAATGTCTTTGGCTCAAAAAAAATAATAAAACCCAAACTATTATTTTTTTTAAATGTTTTTGTTTTTCAAGTCCTGCTCTTACAAACTGACATTTATCTTGTTCCACTGTAATTCATGCACATGAAGTGTTACGAGTGAAGTTGAATAGTTTTGAGTGTCCAGTCAGACTTAAGTGGCTCTGTGAGAGCAAAATTCTTGGAATTGCTTTGTTAAAAGACATTCCAGTATCACACATATACTAAGTAAAATGAACTGCTATGTTAGGGGAAGCTGTAGACTTCATTAACTTTTAAATTTGATTTCTCAAGGCCCACCAAAAGCTATTTGGCCTCATCCACACAGCAGCAACTACATTTGGAAGGCACTAAAATGGATTCCAATTTTTTTGTTTTGGCTAAGAACATTTTGAGTTGAATAAGCTGAGAAATGCCAAATTATATCCTGAAGTGTTATTTAAAAATAAGCATCCAAAACCATTAGCATATAGTCCCAGTATGTGTAGGTTTCATCCATACTATTCAGCCACAAACTGAAAATCAGTTTGCCTCTGAAATAGTGTTTACAGTTTCTGCCCACATATGAGTATTAACTAAAACCAGCTGCAATAACAAAAGTAAAGCAAAACAGTTTATAAATTGACAGCAGGAATCAGGCTTCCTAGCAAAATGATGCTCTAATATAACCAACCACACTGTAGTGTTTAAGTCAAAAACGTTCAACAGTTTACAAAATTTCATCAACAAGTAAGACACAAATGAGATCTGAATGTTATATTCCTGTTCCCTCTTTTAAAATTATCTATTTTAAAATCATGTATTGCAGGGTATTCACTACATTAACACAAGGAAGTTTGGCTTGCCAAAAAAAAGCCAGTTTGAATAAAATCCCAAACCTATGTAACTGAAGGAGAAAACAGACTTTTCTGCTCTAAGTTCATATAAATAATCAAGTATATCTTCTAATAATACACAGCATGGACTATTAAATTGTGTAGCTTAAGTTACACAGCAGCAACAATGGCTACACACTTCTTAAATAAATATTTACTGTAGAAAAACAGTGTTAAAAAAAAAAGAGTTGCAAACAAACACAAGTGGGGAAACAACAGACACTGTCACTCATGTGCTGCTTCAGAACTCCACCCTGTTTGGTGTTTGCATGATTATAAACCAGATGGTATTTCCCTTCCCGAAAGTCCCTTTGTCTTAAGCCAGTTCAGGGAACGTTTAGTGCTGAGCCACTGCACAATCATTTGTTATTTTTCTTCCAGTTTTCAAGCATGTGGCCTTCAGCATTTCAATAATTTTTAAATCACAATGAATCCTACAGTGATTTCAAACCCACCATTTAAATGGCTTCTTGAAATATCCAGTTGTTTCATCAGCAATAATTGATTCCTCCTCCAACACACATGTGACATAGAAAAATGGCAACAAAATTCAACTGTCTGGACTTTGGAGTATCTGATTTGAGGCAACAGGACTTGATTCTGTCAGACCCTTGGGCATTTTGTAGCACTAATTAGACTGTCTCAGCAGCTTCCAGGGATGCTCAGTTTCATGTGTGAGTGCAGTGTACCTGTAAGCCAGCATCAACTTGAATCTCCTAGAAAACTCACAGCAGATGAAATAAGTCAAATTTATCTGCAGAGAACAACTATTGAACAAAAGAATTTCTCTTCCTGCAGCCTGTGTCCTGTTCACCAAGCTCTTGAATTTCTCTAGCAAACAGCTAAGCACCTTCCCTGTGTATGGAGTTTCTCACTCCTTCCCTGCTCACTGTATGAATGACCTGCACACTTGGCATAGAGATGCTGGGAGATACCATGGGTTATCACATCAAATGTGATGACAATGCCCTACTTCTGGCCACAGCCTCCCCCAGCTTCTTACAGCTTCACAGCAACAGACACGAGCTGCAGGATGCCTTGTTTGTGTGCGAGTGGAAAAAGATTGTACTGACAACAGCACAGCCTTGCAGCAGAACTAGAATCTCCAGATTCATCACACAGATCTGTCACTTGGGGCTGATTTCATACTCCAGTCAGTCTCCCTGTGTGGGCAGCTCCAGCGTTCCCTGCCCGAGTCCCATTTCTGTTGCCAGCAAGCAAGGCCTACCCAGCTTTGGCAGTCTCCCCTGGTCCAGCATCTCAAACACAATCAACATCCCAGTCCTGATCTTATATTCCCAAATCTTGTCTTTTCAGACCATCCCTTAGCTCTCCAGTTGGTGCCCAGAGTCTGCTTTAGACACAGGACTGACAGCAGGTCCCACGTCACCTGAACTGCACCAAAATGGATCCTCCTCCTTCTCTACCCTCCTGCCTTCCATCTACCACCTATGGTGGTTTTGTTTACTAACCTAACAGAAAGCTATTTAGGTTTCAAGCCAGTTTTCAGACAGTTTGGCAACGTGAACTAACCCAGAGATGCAGAAGATCTCACAAGCTCCAAGGCCACACAAGACAAGTAGCCATGAAGGGTAGGAAGCCATTAAATCAGCTCAGCATTAGCAAACTCCCAAGGGACTGTGTAAATAAATACACAAGACTGAATTACTGCACATAGTTGTAAACATCTCTGAAGATGTTTGGAGTGGCTTGATTAGACTCAACAGAAGTGGAAAAGTGCTGCCTCAACAAGTTTACTAGCTCATAAATCTCACAGGAATACTGCCCTTCCCAAAGAATCAGGCAAAAAGCTCTAAATGCCAGCTCCCACAACGAGAAAAACAAAACAAACACACCAGCACCAAAAAAAAAGATAAACCAAAAATAAAAACACCACCTAAATGAACAAAACCCCCCGAAACCAATCAAATAATAACACTAAATAAACATTTCTATTCTGACAATGATAACAAATATAGTTCCACCACACAGTAAACATTTCAGCTTTGACAAGTGGTTTCACCCACCTGGGCCAGCAAAAGCAATAATTTCCAGGCAAAAGGCATAAATTCAGAGTTTGAAGAATGAGACAGGAACTGAAAAGTCTTATTTTGTATTTTAACCTACTACCTCTTAGGTAGAAACCACAGTTAACAGCATAACTTCTGTTCTTTCCTGAAATTCCTGCTCAGCTATGGTTTTATATTAATAAAACCATGACAGGAACTGACAGGTCAATTTAATATAGCATAGAGTATAATCCTTTAGAAAACTAGATGGGAAAAAAAAAATCTAGCTGTAATAAACCATTTCTGGGCTTGCAAGCATTTGCATTGTAAATCTAAAAACCTATTTCTTTTAGGGTTGAAGTCATGCTAAACACAGAAAGGCATTACTGCCAGCCAATAGCCTAATTTGGGAAGAAACCATTCAAGTATTATCAGTTGCAGCAGCAGCAAATATGCAAACAATGGTCATGCAAACTTAGTTTTGAGAGACTTCCAGAAAGGAGAGCTGCAAGAAGGTGTTTCTGCAATGTGCTACTACACACACCACTGTGGTATTGAAAGAGCCCACACTGAGTCAGCAGTTCATCTATTGCATTCTCCTTTTCCCCTCCTCATTCACACTTTAGAAAAGGAAACAGCTCCTCTCAGAGATAAATACATCCATTCAGAAATGGTCTGTGGGTCTATCTGCATGAAATGTGCCAGCAAGTTTCCAATCAATACAAAAGTGAGGTATCAAATCAGGGCTCAGCCCACTCTAAGTGGTCTCTAAACAGCCCTTCACCACAGGAAGATTAATTAACTCCATTAATTAACTTCAACTTGCACTGTTTCAAGTGCAAGAGCTTCATTGATACAGTTACAAGACTTAATTTTGCTTTCTCAAGGGGAAGGGAGAAAGAAAAAAAGTGTTTAAAGATTGTATTTATACAACCTGAAAGCCCTAAATGACTTCCAAATGTCCCACCTTAAGAAAACTGGCCACTGCTTCCATTTCTTCCTCCTCCTCCCCCCCTTCCTTTTTAACTTCTCTTCCCCTGACATCAAGACAGACCAGATCAGTCAGTTTTGGTGTACCTTGCACATGACCACTTCTTGTCAACTTGAGTAAAAGGAAACTTTTTGTTGTTAAGAATTGAGGGGTTATTTTGACTTGCTGCCCACAGCTTCACAAATACAAACATAATTTGTGGTATATTCATGTTTATCTTTCCCCAGTCTTAAAAAAGGAGAAAGTTACTTGGTCTGAGGGGGACAGAGCCTGGAAGGAGCTGCCCAGGGAGGTTGTGGAGTCTCCTGCTCTGGAGAGATTCCAACCCCACCTGGATGTGATCCTGTGTAAGGTGCTCTGGGAAACCTGCTTTGGTGAGGGGGTTGGACTAAATGATCTCTAGAGGTCCCTTCCAACTCCAACAATTCTTTGACTCTGAAGGGGGCTGGCAGGGGGGAGAGAAGACAGAACAAACACAATGAATCACATGCCTGGTTTTCTACACAACTGACCAACCCTTGTTCATACACAGCAACACTTTCTAAAATCAATGTTCTTTTCCCAACAAGCTCTTCTTTGGAAGAGTTTGTTTTACTGTATATACTGGTATGAGAAATGACACCTTTCTCCATCCCCTATTAGCTGTGAGAGGCTAAATATCATCATTAGTTCCCTGTTGTCCAAATCCCTAACATAGAAAACACTTACTATTGGAATTACCTTCAGGTTTTAAATTTATCCTCGTCCTAAAACCCATCTAAAAGACTAGAAAAAAAAAGCTTCTATACAGAACCAATATAATATGAATTTACCTCCTATTCACATCTAATCCCTTCTTTCTGGCTCAGTCACAAACAAAAAGAAGTGGTGAGGGACCCCAGATAATGCTCAAAAATTATAGCCCTTGAATTACTTGCTATTTTCTGTGTGCTTAATATTATCTTTAATCTTGTGTTGTCAAATTTATAGCACTTCTCATCTTTGTAGAATTTCTGGACTCTCAGGAAATATATGGTGAAAAACCATCAGAAACTTAGCTATGCACAGAAGCCAGCACAAGCATCTAGAATTCTCTTATCTTATGAAAAAAATTAACTGGTGAAGCTTTACAAATTTGCCTATCTTACTACACTGAGAGAACATTCATGAACATGGAGTAAAACATGTCTCTAAAAGGCAAGCATTATAGCCCATATTTTAAGATTTTTTTTGCCACAGTTTATCTTTCTTTGGCCAATAATTCTTCAGTTCTGGACAGATGAAGAGGAGACAGGGCCAGAAATATACATCTATGCCCACTGTCTTGTGACTCAATCACAGCTCTGCTACTTCCTATCTTTCAGCCTTGTTAGAGTTATTCATACAGTGACATCTCAGAGCCTGGTGACTAACAAAACATGTCAGTAACTGAATCACTTATTAATCCTCCGTAGTTTACAAAATAAGCAGACTTTTTAAAGAGCTTATATTCCCCATTAAGGAATCTCACATGTTTTTTCCTGCAAGTTCCACATGTTAATATCCAAATGGTCTCCAAAATGCCCTTACAACCGTTTCTCTAACACTACACCCAGAAAAAGAAACCTTATTTCTCATACTCTCACAGGTACATCCAAAAAGCTATTTCTGTCCAACCTAATACTTCAAAAGCCAATTATTTGTAGGTTGTTGGCATGTATGATAATACCACTACACGTTGTTGGTTTAAGGAACTGTGGTGCATTTCATAACCTCAGATAAAGACAAAAGTACTGACGTAACAGTGCAGAGCTGAACGCACGATCCTCTCCCACATGTCAGGGAGTGGGTGAGCACAGCAACCACCAGAGAACCCTGACTTCCTTTTGATGGTTTATCTCTGTCATAAAGAGATCCTAAGAGAGGGCACAGCAAGTAACCCACTTCCTACTTAAAACTGCAGTTTGCAACAGGAACTTTCCAAAGCCACTCTTCTTAATCATGTGAAAAATCCAAGCATGGTTAAAAAAAAACTAAATTAAACATTAAAAAATTAACTGGAATGTGCATGGATATATATAAATAATTTTTTTTAATGTTACATTTGAATTATTGTCCCACAATAGCTGTTTACCCATTATCAGTTTAACTGGCCTAGTTCTACCACAGAACTAGATTCCCTTTTCATACCAAGTAACAGAAATTATTTTCCTAGACCTTGTTCCAACTAAACTACACATCCTGGTTTAGATAGCTGACAAAGACAGAAAGAATGTAATTTAAACTTCATAATGAAAATTACATCAGCAAATTTGACAGTCTAGTGGTCTCCCCCCTGCTCCCTGAAGCTGAACTGAACATGAAGTCACTGAGACCAAGAGAAAACCACACACCATTTCCTTCCCTCATTTTCACAGTACAACCCCTTCTTTCAACTAAATTCTCAGAAAAGATTCTTAAAACCAAAACAAACCCCAAAACCCATTAAAAAAATCTCACCCTCTGAATAAATGTGTTAATGGAGAATACTGGAAAGCAAAATGAAGGAATGTTACTACCTTTTGAGTTTGTAATCTTAGTTTTCCCTTAGTCTGTATAATCCCCTTGTCTGGACTTTTCTCCACTACCATCCTACAACCCTAGTAGACAAGTGCAGAAAAGCCTTTATTTCTATCTCAAGCACTAAAAAATAAAAAGCTGCTTGCTCTCCTGAACCTTATTCATGCTGAAAAAATAAAGATTCACAAGAGAATGATCTGTCAGCCTCAGTGAGTCCCTGCAAGTCACTGATTTCCACTAGTCTCTTGAATGAGAACAAACAGTACCCCAGAGGCAAGTAAAGTGGCTGGCAGAATTCAGGACAAGATTAGTTTCTGGAGCATTTGGTATCTTCTAATATGCCCTCAGCAGACAAACAGTTTATGACAGTCTCAAAACATGCTTGTATAACTGTATTTGCATTGGCTTCTTATTTCTGGCCTTACATGTATTGCTTAATAATAAATAAAAACAAAGTGATCAGCATATGTGGAATTTTGATCTTCTGTGACTGACACCTGTAACCTGTTTGTTCACACTCCCAAAGCCACCACACAGGACCAAGACCAAGCCCTAAGAGCACAGAGTGGTTAGTATATTCCAGTAGGTCTCACTCTGTGCTTTAATATTGGTGGGATTCACCTTTTTTGGAATAACATATACCAAAAATTTACTTTTTCTCTGAGGCTCTTTGATGTGCTGTAATGGATTTAGGATGTGCAGACACTCAGTATTAAGAGAGACAAATCACATTATGCTAAATATTCAAGGATTAATGTATTTTCTTACTGTACTACTAGCTGCTGGCACACAGATCCATTATCTGTTATCAGCTCATTCAGTTTTAATTCAAGGTGAACTTTTCCCTGAAAAAAAAAAAATCAAGAGAGAAACACAAATAGTTTTAAAAGCTCTTCTTTTATAAGTAGTAATTAGAAAAATAATAGTTTACACTTAGGAGCTATTTAAGGTAATTCCAACATACCCTCTTCAAGCAAGTATCTATTCTAAAGCATGTAACCTCTAAGTAGAGTAAGAGGAACACATTTGAACTCTGATAAAGGATTCTGCTCAACTGCAGACAGCAAAAGCTCATTAAATCTCCACAAATTTAACACACACACATGCAAAATATTTCTTCTAGAATGAGGAAGTACCAACAGCAAAAGTCCCTCTCAGCTTTTTCATCCTAAGCATGGGATGAACCATTGCACAGAGAATTTATGAGCATTTCAGGAGAAAGTTACAAAGTGACCTTGGATTCTGAAGGCAGTTATGCATAATTAAAAAAAATAATAGTATGCAGTAGCCATAACCAGCAACATTTAATAGCCAGC
Organism: Ceyx melanurus; assembly: GCA_024611195.1. Lineage (NCBI taxonomy): Eukaryota > Metazoa > Chordata > Aves > Coraciiformes > Alcedinidae > Ceyx > Ceyx melanurus. Next base: position 12,662 of record JANHGL010024709.1, on the reverse strand, counting down.
TGTGAAATCCTGCCCATCCCAAAAGAGTGAAGATCACTTAGAAATTTATTATGCATCCCTGTGCAGATTTCAACTACCCCATGAAGTCTGCTGAGGTATTTGGTGCTATAATCTTGCTCCAAACAGAACCACAGAATGGTAGGGGTTGGAAGGGACCTCTGGAGATATCTAGTCCAACCTCCCTTCTAAAGCAGATTCATCCAAAGCAGGTTACCCAGGATTATGTGAAGGTAAAGTGTGAAAGTTCCAGAGCAGGAGACTCCACAACCTCCCTGGGCAGCCTGTTGCAGTTTCATCACCTTTATAGTAAATTAAGTTTTTCCTTATGTTCAGTCAGAACTCTGTGTGTTTGTTCCCACTGCTCCTTGTCCTACCACTGGGCACCACTGAGAAGAGACTGGCCCTGTCCTCTTGACACCCACCCTTTGGTATTGATAAACATTAAGATCCCTCCTCAGTCTTCTCCAGGCTGAACAGCCCCAGGGCTCTCAGCCTCTCCTCATAGGAGCAGATGCTCCAGTCCCCTACTGGTCTTTGCAGCTCTCCACTGGCCTGTCTCCAGTAGCTCCTTGGCTTCCTTGAACCAGGGAGCTCAGAACTAGAAACAAAACTACAGATTTAGCCTCACAGACAGAGTAGAGGGGGAGGAAAATCTTCCCTGACCTACTGGTCACAATCTTCTTAATGCATCATGTTAAATCACCAATAGGTGCTCATATTCTGTCCACATTGCATATACAGAATCACACTGCTCTTCCAAGTTTATCACAAAAGAGCTTTTGATAGTGTTAGTTTCCTTCATTAAGGGGAAGATGCACAATCTTCCATCTGAAGGGTAGGATACAGTTGGAAAAGTTATTAAGGGTGGGGATTTTAAACAGTTATTGTCCAGTTCCTCCCTCAACTTCAGAAATAAACTCTAGATTGCATTTCTTTTTAACTCTGTCCTTTTCTCTCCACTTCTCCCAGCTCAATGGAACAAATACCACAACTGAGCTACTGAATTTGTAAGAATGTGGAAGACCATCTCTATGCTATATTTACTATACCAACATCTAAGTAGAAGAGAAAAAAAATCCAAAAACAAAGAAATAATTAAATTACAATTAAAAGAAGAATTTTTAAAGCACTAAAATAACCCAGGTGCTCCACTCAAAAGCATCTTTGGTAAATTAAAGTCTTGTGACACAGGGAAAGTAAAACTAGGGCTCTAAAATACTCCACAAATCCTATAACCCTACATTTAGTACCACCTGAACTGACCACGAATAGCTGCTCAACTTGGATAAATCTCCAAGATTTACATTACCCAGAGCTTGCTTCTTCCCTAGGGTTACCAGCTGAGCCACTAGGAAGCTCCCAACTGGCTTAGGGCTCCATCTCTATTTTATTTCCAAATTTAACACATGCTACATGAACACAAGGGGAATTTATTAGGAGTACATTACTTCAGTATTTATAATTCCTATCCATTTCGAGAACAGTGAATGATCAGGTCACCTTCAAAAACCTTATCAATGCATTCTGCAAATATGAATCATATCTCTAGAAAATGTTCCTTGCTATGAATAACAAAGATTAAGGGCTCATTTAACAGTATGACCTCATTTCAAACCAGCTAACTTAAGATAAAATAAGGAGGTAAAGCAACCCTAAGATTTTTATCAGCCCGCTGAGGCTATCTGCATTTTAGAAAACATTATTTCATTTATATATATATAAATATATGTATATATATTTTCTAACAAGTTTGTGCCAGCTGCAGTTAAACAAGGACTGTTCCACCCAACTTTTCAAATGCTACTTACTTCATATTCCCACATTTATGTCTATTTTTCAAGAACTAGTGGATAAAGGTTTAAGAAAAGAGCAAAACAAAACCAAACACAAACAAACCAGCTAAAATCTAAACAGAGCAGATGCTTTCTAAAAATCCAAGCAATTTTTAACAGACTTTTGATGGCTGGAGAGGCCACTCTCCTCCCATACACATTGGAAAGGAAATATCCATCACCCTCCTTCCACCAAAAAGTTGTATTAACTAAAACACATTGTGCTTTTAACCTGAACTTTTAATCACCTCCATATTTCCTGCATGTACAGATCTGTGGGACCAGAACAGAAAGTGACTGCTCTACAGCTTCTGTATGTGGAAGGAACTGTGACCTAGAGAAGTCCTACATTAATTACAAGGCAGTTGCAGATAATGACTGGTCTGATTTTATCACCTCCATTTTGGTTTATTTAGTAGAAAACAGCAAGTTTAAATGTGGAATTACTAAGAATTAATTCTACATACTTATAATAACACTGTTTCTGGAAAGGCTTAACAAACTCAAGTGTCTTGCAGTGACACTTTCATTTGTCCTACTGAGGTAGAGATGTCAATTTCTCCATATAGACTCTAAACCACCTGATATATGCTTATTAGTAAAGAAGATGATACCCAGTGCCAAAGCAACTATGGCTTGGTATGGATTTTGTACATCCACAAGCTGTACACTACAATATTCAATGTGCACCTCCAACACTAATTACACAATATAAAGAATCTAGCCTGTATGAAAAATAGATCACTTACACATAGAAAATACAGTTTTCTTTAAACATATAAAGAATTAAAGGGAAAAGAAAACCAAAACCACCAATAAATAATCCAAGCCAAACACCCAAAACCCCAACCAAGCAAACTGCAAAGTATCCTGCATACAGCCAAGGAATACTAAATACTTCCAAGCCATCCCACTGCCTTGCACTCAGCATAAATTCTGGAAAACACTCACATGAAGGGAACTAGAGGGGAGGGAAAAAAACCTCTGATCATCACTGAGTCCAACCCTCCTACCAGAGCAGGACCAAAACTAGAGCAGACCACTCAGAAATGCATCCAGACAGGGTTGGAAAGTCTCCAGAGGAGACTCCACAGCCTCTCTGGGGAGTTTGTTCCAGGCTCTGTCACCCTCCCAGTGCAGAAGTTTCTCCTGATGCTGAGGTGGAACTCCCTGTGCTCCAGCTTCAATCCATTACCCTTTGTTCTGTCACAGGGCACAGTGAGCAGAGGCTGTCCCTGCCTTCCTGACACCCAGCCCTCATGGATTTACACACATTTATTAGATCCCTCTCAGGCTTCTCCTCTCCAGACTAAACAGCCCCAGGGCTCTCAGCCTTTCCTCACAAGGCTGGTGTTCCAGCCCCTTCAGCATCCCCGTAAATTATCACAGCAACAAAGCCAAGAGATTCTCCAGAATATTGCTTTGTTTTCTTCCTCAAATCCAAAAGAGAATGCCTGCAATTTTCTCATTTTCTGTATTACTAGAAAATTCTGTCAGAGAACTTAAACCACAGACCAAAAATACAACTCTGCCCTGCAAGTAATTTGATGCAAAATGCACCAAGTGGTGTACATTTGTGCACAGAGTATCATTAAAGCCTTCCAAACTAGAGGTACTTGTGCTGTGCTCATTTATCTTATCAAAATATACCTTATCAAAAGTACCTCCAGTTTGGAAGACTTTAACAATTTCATGTCACATCATCAGTCAACATTTCAGATAAGTCTAAACCTGATTAAAAATGATTCAATTTCCTAAACCATTCACTTGCCTCAAGCACACAGCTCCTCGTGCAAAGATGAGACATCAAAACACTCTGAAGACATTTCCCAATCAGTTGCTTCAAGTCTTGACAGTTTCAAGTATCATAAGGAACAATACAGCCAATTTAGAACTAAAAAATATGCATTATTAAGCTGAAAGACACAACTCTCTCAAGAATTAGATGTTAACCTCTACATCCTAAAGCTTAATATAAACTTTTATCATCTCATGCATTTAGCTATATTTCACTTTTAAAATGTAGATGTGCAAGGTAATAGTTACCTGAACCTCTGAATTAGAATCAACAGGCTGAAGCATAAACCAGTTTTCTTTTCCTGTGTAGTTGCATAAATCTTCTTTTTTGATTGACACCTTTCCTGGGGGAGGAAGGCAGGGAAAGATCAGCATAAATAATGCTTTCACTAACAGGACACAGAGTCAAAGTTTTATTTTTGTTTAAACTCTCTCTCAGGTTTGGGGTTTTTTTAAGCTTATGATGCTCTGAAAAGCTTATGGAAACATGAACATTAATCATAAGGTAGAAAAAGTATAGAAAGCCAAATTAATTACTATGTCTTATCTTGGGTATCACTAAAAATAACAAGATTAGGTAAAAAGCACATTTATGACTGAGAATAACCTAATAAAGATTTCAGAGAACAGTCACAGCGTTGAAGAATGTTCAAATAGGAAACTGAAGATAGATGCCTATTGCTCTTCTGATGGCTATTTGGAAAGCTGTATTACATCAGTCTGGCATCACAGTGAAAATTATTTCCTTCCTCAATTGGTGTAATGTGAAGCCTTCTTCTCCAGCAGACTGTTAGAGCTTTATAGCAACTATATCCAAATAGCAGCTGCAACAAAGCCATTATGAGTGAAATAAAATAAAATTTTAAATCCACCTCCTATAATTTTTCATCTGAGCTACATAATGCATTTTGCAGCAACTCGTAAGTCACAGGCTGCACTGAGAGAAAATAAATATTACTATAAATAGCTTTAATAATTCCTCCATAATTGAAGCTACTGTGGAGTTACTCCAGAATTCATGCTTTAAAGACCTATAATAGATAATTATTGAAATATTACAACAAAATAGAACTAGAGAATAAAAAAGAAATGGAATTTTAAATGTATTGAGGCTATAATGACAAAATATAAAACATCCTACTCAGCCTGAAAACCAAACATATTTTAGTATAACAGAATAAAGCGAGGAAACAAAATCCTGCTTTTCAAACTTTAAAGGAACATTTAGTTGACAAGCACTATACAGTGTTTTGAAGAATGCATCACTTGGATAATTGTAAGAGATAAATATATGGAAATTTTCTGGAAATATAAAGTGTTATGGAAAAGAAACCCAACTGTTGTGAAGGATTTAGCCCATGGCCCAGCACTCACCGATACGCAGGTCCTTCTGGAGAACACTTTTATCATAAATGTAGAAGGACAACCACTGGAATGTTCTTGGAATCTCAAAGTAAAACTCTTCCCCAAAATAAGGGCTGAAAAGAAAGACTGAAAGTTAAAATAGGAAAACACTTTCTGTCATTTATACAGCAGACAAACACTAAAATGCTACATTTTTTACTGTAGGCCCAGACCTCGGCCTTCACTACTACGCTTATCTAACATCAAATGCATCCACAACCATTTCACTGCAAGCACACACAGCAACACTGCAAGTTAAAACTGCATTAAAATGTCTTACATATGTTCAAAGAAGAAGAAAAAAAAAAATCTCAGTGCACACAAAGGAAGCATTGTCTCCTCTGCAACTGCCATTCTCTTCTCTCTATTTCAATCCAGTTGGTTCTCTACCCAACCCAAACGACTTCCTGAGACACCCACAAGTTTTAGGTTTCTTTCTTCACTCAGCACGAGATTAAATGACATCAAAACACAATTTATTAATTCAGCCTCTAACTTCAGTCTCAAATTTGATGCTCAAAGATTCAGACTTGTAAAAAGAAGCCATAAGCATTAGCAACTGTACAACAGTGGGGGAAAAAAAAAGTCCCATTTCAAAAGGCTGAACAAAACCACGGTGTTGTTTGTGTCACTGCAAGTTGTGAATTCTGCAAATCAAGTGCATCCAGAGAAAAAAACAACCAACTAAAAAATCCCCAACAAAACCAAAACCAAACAAACAAAGCTATTTTAGACTTCAAGATTAAAATACTTCCAATTACAATGTATTAACATCACCAGGGAAAAATGTGTGGCTTCAAGAGTGATTTCAGCTTTTGCTTGCTTTCTACAGTAAAATACTGTGATGAGTTATACCAAGCTTGGGCTTTTTGTTTCCCAGTAAACTACCTTTCTGACACCATATTGCTGCAATACTTTATTAAACTAATACAAATATGCTTATTTTTTGAACAATCAGTTAATAGCACAATACCCAAAGGGATACTAGGAAAACAGGAGATCATCCCTATTCCATTCTCTCCAAAATAACTACAGAAAAAGCACCAAATATTTAAGGACCAATGGTTCATTTAAAAAAAAAAATTAAAATAATTAAAAATAAGAGAAGATCTGATAACTAATTTCAAATGTGAGAAAACCCCACAGGTGAGAAGTCTGGCACCCTGAATTTCAAGAACTGATTTTTAGAAACAAGGGCTTTAGCTGCAGGAAGTCATTGTAAGGAATTTCACAACTGAAAATGTTCTTTTTGTTCAAACACAGGCCTTTTACCATAGGCTTCAAAGCAGACAAATCAGTATTAGACTTTGCACTACACTGAGAAAGAATTTAAGAATTCTCAGTTGAAAAAAATTTGCTTGTGTTTTTTCAACTCCCCATGTCTTTTTTTTTTTTACTTTTCAAAGCCAACAATAACAGCTTTGAATTTAAGGGCTGGGTTCTCATCACCACCACCACTAAATACATATATTCACCAGCATCACCTTTAGCAGCAGTGCAGCCCTGAGCAGCCTCTACTTCCTTATTACCCTGGCCACTCATTTTAATTGTATTGACACAATAGCTTAGACTAAAGATGAAACAAAGGCTTATTCTAAACTTAGGTCAATTCTGTGATATGGCTCCCCTAAAAGCTACACAAATAATAATTGCACCAGTACAAAGAGAAACTATGGTAGAAAAAGAGTGAAGATTGGGTGAAGTAGCTGGCACTGGTATGAAGGGAAATTGCTACGAGCTCAGCTTCAGACATCTTAAGAACACCAGACTATCATGTACAGTATCAACTTCCACAGATCCCTAAGTCCCTATTCTCACTGGATCTATGTAACTCTATACATCCAATTACAATCAGGTAATTAGTCTGGGATGGAAACTATCAGGAGAGATTTCAAAAAACCTATTAGCAGCCACATCCTATGACTTGGAGAGCAAACTTCACTGCTATTACCCCCTCCCACCCAAGTGATCAGGCACTAACAATCATTATTTTGACCCCAACATCACATGAAGTCTCTGATTTGGCAAGAAAAAGCAGGTATGAGCATAAATGGAAGGTAAATGCATTGGTTTGTTGATGCTCATAGGTTTTTCCTCAGGTAGGTTAACACCACTGCCAAATAAATCAGTTACTGATTATTCCGATTATTCCTCAGCAAAGTATGAGGCACACAGAAAAATTCAAGTGGAGAACACAAAAGATTAATAAAGAAATTCTTAGGAACTGGCAGAAGGGGTAAAATAGGTTATACCAATGAGGAATAATTAAAATGACAAACTTAACCTGTTCCTCAGGGATTCAGGCAGTTTAGTACTTCCATTTGGCATTTTGATGCAAGAAGTTTAGAGACTGTGACAGCTATGAAATGAGAAGACTGTGCTAATTCAAAGGAAGGCCAGACTGTCATACAGGAAGAACCACATTAGAGTAATACAGGAGATTACATCTAAATGTGTGACATACACATCTGCTCTTCCCTTCCTTGTTACATTAAACTGGCAGTTCTGTGGCAGAAACTGGCCCATGCCCCTAAATCTGTCCTTTGATAAAAGCTACAGTTACATCAACAAGAGAATAGATTTTTTCTGTAACTCAAAAGTTCATTTTGAAAAAAAAGCATTTATTTTAAATTTAAAAAAAAACCAACAAACACACATACCACAATTCCTCCCCTCCCAAATTTCTCATTTTTGAACAGATATTTGAGGCTCACAGGTATTCTTTTAACTTTCCAAGGGAAAAAACAGTTTATTTCTTTAGAACCCACAGAAATACCACATTGTGTCAGGAAATACTTCTTGAGTCATTAGTCAAAATACCCTTCTTTCACTTCACTATTGATTCATGGCTTTTCTAGCTTGGAAAAGTCATTTGCACTCTAACAATAGTCCCAGGGCTGGTGGAAGCCAAAACCTAGGCCCATACTTTAAAAATACATTAGTATATCATTAAATATCATTAGTAGTCAAAGATCATTGTAATCAAAGTTGAAGTCAAGTCATTGTAGTTAAAGATCATTTTCATTCTAATGACAATTTTATTTCCAGATATTTAACTAGTTGATATTCATAGAATATAATTTAGAATATAGCTTGCATAAATTTGCAACCCAGAATACAGTGACAAAAAGAGACTGTGACTACATGTGAATTTTCATGCAGAACATAAGGAGGCTTTAAATTGAGGTTTTGAAAAGTAGAATTCCCTACTTAAATACAAGCAGCAAGCTGTTCCTCACCTGGAAACATCTAGAGATGCCTCAAAGGCCAAACACCAACAATAAAACCACAGGAAACAAGATTTAGGGGGAAAAAAAAATAAAATGGAAGTTTGAAAAGGCTTTCTGGATTTTATGAGGAAGGTTTAATGTCTCCTCCAGATAATAAACCTTCACTCAGACACTCTGAACAATGCAGCTGCAGGGATGCTTCACCATGGGTCAGCAGTGAACTAAGTTTTGAGATAAAGCACCTACAGCACTGCAGCTGTGATATGACTTTGTGTTCTGACTGATTTTTAAGGCTCCAAAACAGTAGCAGAATCTAGAGCTAAAAGTGTTGCTCCTGTTCTGAATCCAGGCTGTAGTTACCAAAACAAGAATTTCAGGAGAGAATGAGGCCTGTTCAGGGTGATATCCCACAGCACACAAAACTCTTCTACGTGGAAAAAATCCAGTTCCTTCATTCTAGAAACAGGTTTGACAAGACAAACACTAAAAGCAGAGTTCCACCATAACAGATCCAACTGCATGTCAAAGGTAGGAAGTGACATGGACAGCAAGTTGTCAAGCAGATTTCTTTCCCTCGAAAACAAACTGGCAAGAAAAAGGATGTTATGCTGCCCAAAGCAACAGGATAAATAAATAGTGAAATATTTTTTAGCATGCTTCATTTTAAAAGCACTGGACTACTCAAAAGCCTCAATTTTGTCTTCTTTCAACACCTCTCATTGCTGTAACATTTCTGAGTAGTTGGCACAAGTCTCTTTTTAAAGAGGGAGAAGCAAATCCACATGCACACTAGTACATCTTGGTTTTATACTAAACTGAGGCAGTCCTGCTTATTTCTATTGAAAAAAAATCAGCTTACCTTAATGATTTTTCCACTACCTGTGTACGAAAAACTTCTTCTTGGTCCAAGTTGATAGTACAGAAAAAGTCTCTCATTTTATTGGGTACTAAGTGTTTGGCATCATCTGCAAACAAAAAGAAAAAAAAATCAATATTGAGAGGGAGAAACTCACAAAATATTTGGTATATTTTACAGTTTAAATGTGTCTCTGAAGTTTACTTTGCCATTGATGCATTTCCACACTGGTTTTCAGTATCCCACAGTGTACAGGAATTGCTTCCCATGGCATGAGAGTCAGAAGGGGGCCAGCTCATTGACTCACAAGCACCACTTCCCACAGCACCTGCACTTTCCCCTGGGAAGCCTCAGCTCAGGCTTGACCCTCTCTCATTTACCAATCCAAGGAGCTTGCAGCCTGAGGTGAAATGGCATTAGCTCCTAAGACCAAGACTGAGTTACTGTTCACTTGCTATTTCCTCCACAAGTATTTAGCTGAAAGAAGCTGATTAATAAGAACATAACCCATTGAATCTTCACTTTCCACAACAAACAGCTGCTTTTAAGTTCACTGATATCTTTTCAAAGCTTCAGCTATAAACACTACTTATTTTTTCCTAACTGTGTGGTCTAGCAGAAGGTGGGGGTGTGGTGGGGAATCACCTACTGATGAAATGCAATCTGCATAACAACAGGTAGAAAAAAGGATTGAAAACAGGATGATTGTCAACACAGGAATACAAAGATTTGCTGGGTCTAACATACAACAGGCAGCCCTTTTTGGGACTCACAGGGGGTGGAGGGCACCTCTGGAGATTATCTAGCCCAACCCCCCCTGCCAAAGTAGGTTCACCTAGAGAAAAATCACACTGTTACCTCTTAGTCTTAACCAAGACCTTTTATGTCTTCACTGGGACCTTCTACAAGAGCATTCATCTTTACCTGCTACTGGAAATACCTCTCCCAATTAAATGTGGAATCAACATCATCTAAACTTGGCACTAAAAACGTCACACTAAAAAAACCCTGCAGATATGAAGCACGGTGGAGTAAGTTTTATTGTCTACACTATTAAGATGTAAAATCACAACAATTTTTTTCTCCTCTCTCTCTCTTCCCTTTTTTTTGTTAAACAGATTACAGTCTTGCAAGTGAAGTAAGCAATGCCTGCCATTGCAAAGGATACCACAACTGTCCCTGAGCAGAGAAGGTGACAGTTTAACAGGAACAAAGACTGAACGTCATGCATGACATTCTCCAAGCCAGGGACAGGGAAGCCTCAACACTATGTAGCTTCCACAGCTAAAACATGTGCTCTCAGCAGCATCAACAGGCTCTCCATCAACATGGATTTGGGAAAGAAGTATATGTATTACTTCTAAACATCATGTTTAACCTTGAGAGACATTAATAGAACCATTAGACTCCAAAAAGAGACTAAACTCTAAATTTCCTTTATGTGAGACACATAACAAAGCCACTTAAATTACTCACCACCTAACCATGTAGTGCTGTATGTCATAAAATGGAAAGAGAAGCTTAAAACACCACACTGGGAGATACACCTAAAACTACATGTTACCCACCTTCCTTTGTAGGGCTTTGGCCATTACTGTGACACAAAATACAGTCACTAATATGAGAGTCATCATAAAGAAAGACCTCAGGGGATTTCTGGTGGAAAGCTGCTAAAGTGTAATACCACATTCTAAAAAAAATAAATATATATTATGGGGTCTGACTTGAAAACAGGAGGCAGGAGAGTGGCTGCAGAGCCTGGTAACCCCCAAAACAGAGCACCAGGGACTGCAAATGTGCTCCTACTCTGGTTCTGCACTCCTGCTAAAGCCACCTTTAAATACATGCCTCACTTCTAAATCTCTTGTGATTTTAACTTCAGATTTCTGTTTTTAGATCTGTGTATTATAAAACAACTGTATGCATAAGAACTTGCTGCAGATGGTGTTTTCTATACATGCAGAGTTACACAGCACTGACATTACCTCATTAAAACTGCCACACTCAGGCACCATACATCAAATGAGTCAGTGGCAGGTCTTGTAGTAGTTTAAATGCCAACAAAGCCTGGGCACCAACATGTATTCCACTTCTAAGAAGGATTTTACAAGGAATTATAACAGACTAAAACCAAGAATTTTCCCCAGTGAGGTCTGCTACTGTCAGTGCCTCCAGATCCAGGGGGATTAGATTAGATTTGGGTTTTTTTGTTGTTCATTCAGAGGGTTTTCCCCCTAAAAAAACACATTAGTGAAATACTGGCAGGAAGTCAAAAATAAAACAGTACTTGTTGTGCAAAGAAACCAAAAGAGCATCTAGGGATTAGAGGGTTCACAAACTTCCCCTGCATATTTAACTCTTATCTTTTTGTTTTAGAGGGTTTTTTTGTTTTGTCAGAGGAAACAAGTAGGTCACAGAGTGATTTTCACACTTTCTCAAGACACATCTTTTATTGCACACACTTATTAACTTCCATGCATTTTTGAGATGGGCTCCTACAGGCCCATCTTTTATGTATTCCCCAGGAAGCAGGTCATAGTCCTTGGTGTACCGTGACTTTTGCCAAGTAATTGAATATTCAAAGTTACAATACAACTGCAGGTTCAATTCAGCACACTTAAGTGGGCCAATAAAAAAAAAAAAAAGATTGAACGTTGAGTCTCAAGACATCTTGGGTTTTGTCTTCCAATGCTCAATAGAAAACTTTGATCGGATACCACTAAAAATAAAATTGCTTCAATGTTTTGTTGTCCAGCACTGATAAAAAACTCACGATAAGAATCAGGAAACAGCACGGTGTCAATAAATGAGGCTCAGCAGTGAATGCCTTAGCCCGAAAACTATCAGCATTCTTTTTCTAGCCTTCTATTTCCTGAAAACATTCAAGCCTACACTGCATGACGATATTTAAGTAAACACGGCTCCTTTTCTTCCACCAAACCTAACCCTTCACAATATTTGCACGGCTGCTTCTCCAGCCCAGCGCGGCGCCCCATTCAAGTCGTTTCGCCTCATTTTCAAAACAAAAACCTAAAGAAAAAAAAAAAGCTGATGGACTGCGTGAGAAAGGAAATCAATGGGTTGCGTCTGAATGGTATGAATGTGTTCTGATAGCCCTTCAGGAAGCCGCTACATATCCTGTTTCTCCTGCTCGCTTTTCAAGTCCTCCCGAGCCGCACCGCACTCGCTGCTCGCTCCCCCCGGCCCCTCCTCTCCAGCTCATCCTCTGCTTTCCCACGTTACTGAGGCAGAGGTATTTTTAGTCAGCACTTCCTAACCATCAAAATAAAGTCACCAGCCTCTCTCCCTGCGTCCCTCGCACACACACACACACACACACACACGCTACCCGAAGAAACAGAAGCATTAATGATCGTTTCCATTACAGCCCCTCCACCACCAACTTCCTGCACATCAATAATTTCGCAATTTCTGCTTGACAAACACACTCCGAGGTTTGGACGGGTGGTGGCATTTCTGCTCGCCCGCTGACTCAAGAAGAAGAAGAAGAAGAAGAAAGAAAAAAAAAAAAAAAAAAAAAAA
>JANHGL010024708.1:0-18997 GCA_024611195.1 Ceyx melanurus | reverse complement strand
TCTATTTTCAATTGTCAAGGAATTGAACTTGGTCTACTTCTTTAAAACATTAGCATGTGACATCACTGTCTAATTTCCTTCACAGTTAGCTGTTGTAGGATGTCAGAAACCATGGCTGAGAATTGCCTCAACTGCCATTTAAGTGTCACCAGAGGAGCCTCAGCTTCATTAGTAAGTTTGTCAGTGTTTGTATTAAAACATCTAGTGGTGAAAAGTCCAAGGCTTTCCAGGCAATCAGTTCTGGTCTTTAACTGGGTTTACAGTTAAAAATATTAATACAGTGTTTCCATGCAGAGCCTTTTTTTTCTGCATAATCAGTATTATTTTTTTTTTCTCCATAATCAGTATTTTTTTTTCTCCATAATCAGTATTTTTTTTTCTCCATAATCTGTATTTTTTTCTCCATAATCTGTATTTTTTCTCCACAATCTGTATTTTTTTTCTCCACAATCTGTATTTTTTTTCTCCACAATCTGTATTTTTTTCTCCATAATCTGTATTTTTTTTCTCCATAATCTGTATTTTTCTGCTAATTCTACCTAATAGAAAACTAAACCTGGAAAAAAAAAAAAGTTAGTTTACACCTGTAAAATCTAAATCTAAATGGTAAAATGTACCAATATTAGAGAATTCTGAAGGAATTCCCTGTGTAGAAATGCCCCCAAAAAAGGGGTTCCCACCGAAGAGAATTACAACTCTAAAATGAAAACCTGCAAACTTCAGGTTTTGATTATAAAAATAAGCTCTAGGGTGATTGTTTCCTATCTGGATTTCATCTCAGGAAAGCATCCAGAAGTAGATACTTTGCATAAAAAGAGAAAAAAAAATTATTAAAAACCTGTTTGACTGCTAAGAAACTTTTCCATGGAAAAAATTTTGACTAGGTCTATCTGAAACATAAGAAAAATAGAAACCTAATCATGTTTATTCCTGAGACCTCCACTCAGGCATTTGTGTGTACTGATGAGTTCAGAAACATCAACTGGAGAGCAGTCAGTACACTGCATTTTCTGCCCAGAATCCAGTGCTAATCTTGGATCTGCTGGAGAACAGAAAGTGTTTAATAACCCAGATTTATGTTGGATTTCTTGGATCTTTTTCTGACCTTTGCTTGCCAGAGAATGTGCTCTGATTGAACTCCCTGGAAAGAAGAACAAGCTGAAGAATGAGTTTCATGCTTCTCTCTGGCAGCAGCAGTTCTGGCCCTGCTTGGGGCAGCAAGAAGGTTTCTTGGAGCACACCTTGCTGCAGACCTGCCTGTGAGATTTCAGATGCACCAGCTTTTCTGCAGGGCTGAAAGAAGTGGTTGTGTGCCTGAAATATTGCCTTTTTCCAGCTCTTTGCCTGGTAAGAGTTGCCACTGACCTTGGCAGAACTGGCTGACCAGGATTTTTAGCCTCCTGCTAGGCTTCCCTCCATTGAAATTCTGCAGGAGCTTCCCCATCTCCCCTTCTTTTATAAATAAAAACTTTTCCTTGTAAACTTAAAACCAACTAAAATCACAAAGCCAACCAACCAAAAAATGAAAAAAATACCAAAACCCACCACCACCAAAAACAAAACACCCACCCCAACCAAACCAACCAACTAAAAAACAGAGAAAAGGGAATTTTTGAGGCTTTTCAGGCTTCTGAACTCTACAGTCTTCCAGGGTGGGCAGTGCCAGCTCTGTGCTGCTCCTTTGTGCTGCCTTTTCAGTGGGGTACATGTGCTCTTAGGAAGCAGAAGGGTGATTTGTGCCCCTGTTTGTTGTTTTTTTTGCTTTCCAGTGCTCAAGCTCCAGCCTCCCTGTCCATCTTTGCTGTTCCAAAGAGGAATGGGTGAACATGTTTTGCCTAATTTCAAATCCACTTAAAGTTCATGGGTTGGAAATTGAAAACAGAACTCAAATCTTAGGAGGTTTGTGTTCTGTTAGGGGCTGGCTCTTTGCCACGACATGTCTGCTCATTTAACTTTTATCCCTGGAATCAAATACATCTCAGTTTGCTGTAGGAGGTCATTGTATTTATTCCTATTCTGTCCCTTACCTGTTTCCCATCTGTTCCTAGGTGGGAATTTATGGTTGCTAGCATAGGTGTTTCAGGAGTTTAACACTTTAGTTTTGCCTCTTATTTTGTTTTTCACTGTTGGTGTGTTCACACTTCTGGCCTATTCCTCCATGCATGTTAAACAAAGGATGCTATCCTCCTACATGAAGGTTGTGTTTGAGGTTCTCCATGCTTCAAATATGGGATGAAATAAAACATAACCCATGTCCTGTAGTGAAGCAGAGGTAGCTGTTCCAGACTGAGAGGTGAAGTGATGCTGGGAGATGCCACTGAGCAACAGGATCTTCCCTAGTGCAATTCTCAGGATCATTCCTAGGGCAAATATGATTTAATTATTATTATTATTTCTATTATTTTTTATTTTTACTTCCCTCTTAAGCCTTTCCCTCCTATACTAGAGTTTTCATCTGTGCTGCCTTGTGTTCCATGGGCATGGAACCTCATGCAACCTGCATGCAGAAGAAAATAGCCTGCAAATTGACCCCACATCCTCTGCAGAATTGCATTTTATAGGTTAACTTAGTAGTAGACTAGTGATTTAATTTAGCTTTCCTTGCTGATATTTTTTTTTTCAGTATTTTCACATAAAAAAAACCCTAACCCATGGCAGTTTGTCTGCATATACAAATACCACAAATATATATTGTGTTGTTACTGGCATATTGCAGTTGTGTGCTAGCAGGCATTTTTAAGAGGTAATGCATTGATTTAATAAATTATATCCATGCTTTCCTTTGGTGAGCAGAAAAGTGTTTATTTTTCAGTATTTTATACTTGGAGGTGATTATGGGAACCTGCTGTGATCACAGGAATTCACTTAAATATAAACTTTTTGATCAAGATTGTCTGTGATCAGATGCAATTTGTGTAAATTTATTTGGTTTTTTTTACAGATGTCTGATCAAAAGCCTATAAATAGTCTGTCACTTCTGGTACTCTGTGAATTAGAGAATATTGGAATTGTAGTGTGAATTATGTAGTACCTCTGTGAGTTCAAGTGCAGGAGATAAGCTTGTTTTTAACTTCAGTGCTTGTGATTATACATTTGAATGTGTTTTAAGTGTATATTCTGTAATATTTTCTTGGCTATTGCTATTTGAATTAATTAATTTGCTGTAACTCACTAATTTCCCAGAAAACAATACCCAGCATGTACATATGAATACACTCTTAACACTAGTGTATAATGATAAATATATTTTAGCAATATTTTTCTAGAGGGGAAAAAAAAAAGGACCTGTAGTGTTAACTTTTTTTTTTACTGTATTTTTGCATTATATAACAAGTTTATTGTTTATAGCATTTTCTGTTTTTAAAAGGGTTTATAACACATGATCATACTTCAACCTGAGATGGTAATGAAAAGCAATTCTGCTTTTCTTACTAAAAAAATAAGCTACAAAGGGTAAAAAAAACCCCTTTTCAGTGTTGACAATTTCAGCATTAAATGTTTCACGTGAATACTTTAAAAAATAGTTTTAAACAAAATTTTGTCCACTTCAGAGATGTTTTTACTGCCAGCAGCAGCAGCATCAAAGTCTGTGAAGACCTGAAGTTTTTAAACAGCAGAATTGGTCAGTATTCCAACATCCATTAAAATTCCCACTGGGATTTTTTTAGGGGCTGCATTGCAGATGGAAAATGTTTGGAGAGAATCTTACTGACATCTTGATTTTTCTCAAATTTCAAGATGAAATGGTGATGGGAAACAAAATTACATTGATGCTTCATTTTGGGACTGAGAGTTTGCTGCTTTAGGTATAACTTTTATGAAAATCCATGTTTTTTTTCTCCCTGTTTTCCTTGCCAGGAGGTGATGGACTGCAGGAGATCTGTGCTTGCAAATCCCACCTTCCATTTCCCAGAAGGCTTCCAGGAAGGTTAAGACTTTCAGATGCCAATACCACCAAAGGAAGATGATTTTATTTCCCCCTCCCCACATCTTAGAACCCCACAGTGTTTTCTCCAGAGGCCTTTGGATCAGGGTTTGATCTGGTTGGGGAGTTTGAAGAGCAGATCTCTAAGAAGCCCATTCATCCCTCCCTGCGCTGCCAGCTGTTCTGTGCTGCAGAGGTTATAAATCATCTCACTCTCCTTTGCCAGCTTCGCCCCCTTTTCAAGGAAGAAGCTGCCAGTCTGCATCTTAAAAGACCTCTCTGTGGAGAGCAGAGAAGTTAGGGTAGCCCCCTGAAAAAAGGCTTTTTTCTCTTTTCAGAGGGGCTCAGCCAAAGCATCTCCAAGTGGGGAGAGCGTGCAGCCGCTGCTGGACTCGGGGGCTTTCTGCAGCTGCTCTTTGTTTGGAAGATGGCTCTTGGGTTGATGTGCTAGCAGAAGAATGATGGATATCTGTCACCCTGGCTATAATCTACCCATTCACTTCACAAAATAAAGGAGGCAGCTGATTAAATTTAGCCAGCATGTTTGGTTGGTTGGGATTGGGGTGTTTTTTTTGCCTGCTGTCTAGACAATTGGCTTGGTTCCCACTCCTGCAGCCTTAGCTCGCTGGCTTGGTTGTAGGCCACTGGGCCACTTCTCCATCCTGCTGCCAGTGGAGTTCCTGAGGGTGAGGAAGGGTAGGCAGGGATGGGGTGTTTTGTTCTCTCAGGTCTTTAACAGAGGCTGTGGTGCTGGTAAATAAGCAGACAGAGGGTTTCTGCTGATGCTGAATGAGTCTCGAGAGAGGAAATTTATCAGCTCTCTTTCTGCTTTGGTGCTCTTAGAGCTTAGATGAGCCCTTTCCTCTTCTATTGCTGCACAAGTGCTGTGTGCATTTTGATATCATCTCTTTCCAGCTGTAGCTTGTCAGCAAAACAAAGGAAAAAAAGCCTGAAAACTAAAAATGAACACCTCGTGCATCCCCCCAACCCCAAACTGAAAGAGAAACCTCCCTTTTGAGCACCTGTCTCCAGATCCAATGAAACTGGTTGTCCTTGGCATTTGCAGATCCTAAAATGGCCATTTATTTTAAGAGCATATTGCAGCTATATTCTCCTATTTTGATTGGTTGGCTTTTTTGTTATCTTGCTTTATTCATGTGGTCAGCATAAGATATCTTTGATACTTAAATCTGCCATACCTGCTACACTGGCAACCTGAAATGTCAGTGTCATGAAACTTTGCTCAGATTTACTTGGTTTCATGGTCTTCTGTGGTTTTCCTTGCACAGTTTTCTACTGTCTGGCCTCACAAATACTTTGCAAAAATAATTTGCACCTAAAACTCTACCTTTTTTCTTTTGTTTTTCTTAATTGCTTTTAATGCAAGTGTCATACTCTACTTTTTTTTTTCAGCAAGAAATTGGTAAATACTTTTCAGGTGCACTTCACACTTCTTTGCCTCTATTTTGCTCTGGTTTCAGAGCTGGCCACGTGCTCTGCAGAGGTAGTTCCTTGACTCCTGTTAATAAAGAGCAGCATTGTGTGGCTGCTGGGTATTTTCTGCAAATTATATAGGTTCCATTTTATAGGATGGAAAGGAAACAGTGACTAGTTAGCTTCTAATTCCAAACAAGGATTAATGCAGTAAGGAAGACAATGTCCTCTTTAAAATCTATTTTTGTCTTTCCCTCCACTTTTTGCTCTACAGCTTCCAGACCTTCCCCCAGACCCATCCTGCCTGGCTTCCTGTTGCAAATGTGAGGAAAGATTTGCACGTATCCTCACAGGCAAGTTTTACTTATTTGGTGACCATTGCACAGAATTTTCATAGCAATATTCACAGATTAGATCCTTCTGGAAAAAAAAAATAATTAAAAAAAAAAAAAAGGAAAGAAAAAAAAAAAGAATCAGTCTTGCTGCAACAAAATGAGAGTTTAAAATTAATTGGGACTTTTTTGGCTGGAAGGCTAGCACGGGCTTAGTGCCAGTGAGAATGCTGCTTAAAACTGTGTATCATGAGGGAGGAGGAAAAAAAAGGCTACTCTTGAACCAAATTTTGTATTGTGTTGTGTGAGAGATTCCACATGTTGTTACTTCACACAAATGTTTTCTCCAAAGAGGCAGAACAAAGTATGATATTCAAAAGAACATAACAATAAAACATATGGAATAAAAAATAATAATAAAGAAAAAGAGAAAATCTGTCATCTTAAATGAGCAATATAGTTCTTTAGCTAGCCTCCAGTGGGTCTGAGATGCTTGCAGGCCCTTTTAAAATAGGAGTTCATCCTAGGACAAAGAGAATTTTCTGTTTTTTACATTTTCCTGTGTAAATCATTGAGGAGGGAGAGAGAAAAAAGGGTGGAATTATGCTCTGGACGCCGATGCCTTTGCATTTTTGGCACGATGCCTTCTTACTGTTTTATTGTCTATTTTGGCTGAACTTGAAGTTCCAACTGTGTTCCTTGCCAAAAAGAAAAAAAAAGAAAAAGCCAGGTCCTTTAAGGATACAGGGAAATGGAGCCAGTTTCTTGAGTCTGCCACGTCCTGTAAGAGAATCAACCCCAATCTCAGACGTTCCTTCCTGTGCTCTCTGGGCTCCAAGAGGCAACACTGCAGCTTTTTCTCTGCATTTAAAAAACCAAAAGGGGGGGAGGGAAATAGAAGACTTCAAAGCTAGGCAGGAGAAACCTTCAAGAGGCTTCTCTGCAGCCAGCTTTGAAAGGATGTTAAAATACTCCTTAAATAATATGTCTGTAGTTGGAGAAGTGTGCAGCAACACCCCTACCCCCCACACTCGGGTTTTGTGGAAAAAATACAGATGATTTTTGGTTTATGTCTTCCTTTCTGCTGGTTTTGTAACCATTACTTACTAAGCTTGCAAATGTTTTGGTATTGATAGCATCTCCTAATTTCTTAAGGCATGTGAAAGTAATCAAGATGATCCTACTTGAGGTTTCCTAAGGAGACCAAAATGAGAGGAGAAGCAGAGAGGGGGGAGAGAGATGCTCTTTCCAGATAAGCTAACTAGGATTTTGGTACAGCAATATATGTATGATGATAACTGGTTCCATGAGGAAAGATTTCCATTTTTATGAGCTGCTACCTTTCTGACTTTTGAAGGAATGATTAAAATATTATGACACAGAAGAGAAACTGCTAACACAAAGTAGACTTCTGGAGTTTTGCCACTGTAAAATGAGGAGGAACTGTAACTGAAGCAGAGTAGCCAAACTTGAAATTCACTGTGGACAAATATTCTTTGTGCATAATTCTAGAGGAAACTATTTTTGGTAGTGAATGAGCATATGTAATCATTAACACATGATGGGGCTGCTGTAAAGGCATGAGGCTGAAGCATGAACCAGTACCCAAGAAGTGCTTTTGTATTTTATTTATTACACCGTGCTGTAACTTTTACTTTCTTGTTTTCTTATTTCTTAAGCTTACATTCATAAAGCAAGCTTGAAATTAATTTTAGGAGAAAAGACTTGATTTATTAATTTTTTTTCCCCAGGAGAGGCAAAATGATGGAGGTCAGAAATTGAATTTTGAAGTGCTGGTGATAAAGACAGAACAGCAGCTCTTTGTGGGGAGCAGTGGGAAGATGCTGGAGACTGGCACTCTCTGCCAAAAACTCCCCTCCTCACTTGCTCCTGAGTCAGGTTGTCAATAACCTGGGTGAGATCCCAAGTTCCATGGAGGTCAGGGGGAATTTTATCTTAGTAAAATGGATGATCTGCATATCTTGATTGATGGTGTAAGCCTGTGTTCCTTTAGCTCTGACAAGGAATAAGGAAGTTAATGACTTTCTAATGGAGATGGAATTGAATTTTTCCTTTTTTTTTAAGGCTGAACTCAGGAGGGTTATACAAACAGTAACTAGTGGGAGTAAGATCTACTTCTAGGTGGAGTATTAAATATGAGCTTTACATCTGGAAACATTTACTGGATCAGACCCTATCTGGACTGTGAGTCAACCAAGGAGCACAATGGGAAACAGAAAACAGCACTAGTGACTTGGAATAGGGTTTTTTTGGAGATAATTAGTAGTTCTGAATTTCATTCATGGAGGTCTAAAGGGTCTTATGGAGCAGGACCAGCTCAAACTACAACAGCAGATGAATAGGAATGATTCTGCAGAAAATGCATGATTTCCCGCATTAGGATGCATTAAAAAATGTTCATTTTAGCAATTCTGTCATCTGAGACTTGTCTTTAATCCCTAAAGCCATTTTGGCCAGTGATTCTGGGCTGCTTTCAGAAATCAGAGTTTTAACATGTCCCATCTTCCATGCACCACAGAAATTCAGTGGTAATTCTATTAAAATTCACACTTTCAGGCTACAGATTGCAGTGCTACTGTGTTAGATTTCTGTCTTACTTCTGTAATTTCAGGAGAAAATCACACTCTTTGAAACATAGTACCCCATAGTACCTTTTTTTAAAGGTGAGTGTAACATCCCTTCTTCCAATCACTGCCAGGACTTTTCAAATATAGTGGCTAGAATAGATCAAAGGGGGGAAAAAAAGCCAGCTCCAAATGCCAAACAAGCAAAGAAAACCCCAAAACAACCCCCTCAAAAGCCTGAAAGAGAAAGGGGAGAGTCACCCAGGATGCTGAATCCCTGCTTTTGATTAAAGAGGGGTGTGATTTAACCAAACCAGTCCCCCAGCAGCCAAACACCCTGCTGGTTTGGAGCACTGAGCCTGACTCAGAGCTGAAAAGATAAACTCTGTACTTAAAATCAGCTAAATATTTAACCAAGTAAATGATTTGATGCAATCCAAGAAACAAGTCTTGCATCAGATCACTGGGCTTTGCTTAGATACACTGAGGGAGTGGAATTCCAGTGCATCCCAGTTGCAGACATTTCCATACAAAGCTATTTCTGTTTTATCTCTTGGGTGAAAAGGGACTGTAGTAACATTGGAACTGCTGTGGTACTTGGGGATCCTATGGAGTGAATTCAGAAATCAAGTTTATTCTAAGTATTAGTAGAGAGAGACTGTTTCATTTTCTTTCCATGCTGGATGTGCTGATGCTGAGCAAACTGATTTATTTTTTCCCCTCTGTCTTGCATTTCAGATTTTATTTAAACCTTGTTTGAGACAATAGTGCAGTGGTTCACTGGGAATTTCTTGTAATGAAACAGCAGATTTGTCTGCTGGGCTGAGGCAAAGACCAAGGGGGGGAAATGTTAGTTATTTAATTGGAAGCTACAGTCAGTGGTAGATGCTTCTGTGGAGGAGTCCTTGAAAATTCAGGATAAAGTGAACTGAAGGAAGAGACAGCAGCCTGTGATAGTTACAGGAAATTCCACTGCTCTCTTGGAAGGGATTGATGTTTAGGTTCCTAACTGAGCACTGACACAGGGGCAGTTTGATTCCATCTTGAAGCCTTGAGTGTTCCTGATTTTGCAGAATTATTAATGTAATTAGCAAGGTAATTAATGCCACCTGGAAAGAATTGGTGCTCTTCCCCCTGTCCACTTCCACCATCTTCTGTAGCTGCAGCAGTGCACCAAGGAATTGGTGTCTATGGGGGGGATGTAGCTCTAGTATTAGAAGCCTTTTGTTGCAACAGTAAGTTGATATATTCATGGTTTTTTTCATAATGGGTGGGATTTGGGGTTATTCCAGCTTAAGATCCTAAATGAAATAGTTGCTGGTGCCTTTGGGAGGGGTGTCAGCAGTGATATTTAGTGTTCTGCTTCTCTTACCCCAGTGGGAATATGATACTCTTTTAAATCAGGTTAACCATATCAAGAGGTTTGGAATTAACTGTGATGTCATCATGTCTAAAAAGTGTTAAACTGGAACAAATCATGCACAAATCCTTCCCACAAATCCAACTTAATCTTTCTTATATTGCTTGTTCTAAACAGACACGTAGCACCATATACACAGATTATAACTAATATATTATTATGTGTATTCCCCTATAGAGAATTTAGTCAGCAGGGGACTCAGTGTGGCATTTGCCACAGATAGTTCTCATTACATCTTGGGGAATATGATGTGAAGAATCAGACAAGGTGGTATAGTCTACAAAATACTGGGTTTATTTTATGCAGCAGCAATGCTGAAATCTGAAATTTCTAGAAATTTAATTAAAAGTTTTAATTTTTCCTCCTGCAGAATTGGCCAAAGGACTCCATAAGTCTTATTATTTACATTGCTATTGGTCTTATGTTTTTAATATCCCAAATGCAAACAATTCTGTGTTGCACTCAAACTAAATTACATCCTTTGGTCCTGTGACTGGACCAATTTTTTTTTTAATAGATGATATAATTAACTATAGAATTGTATATGACAGGTGTCTCATTTTCAGCAGAGCCAGAGAGAGGAAGGTGTTCACATGACCATTCCAAAATGCTAATGCTGGCCAAAAGAAGTTGCACTGCTGTCAGATCCTCCACTGGATGCTCTTAGTGTCAAGGAGTATCAAAGGGATATCAGAGGTGTTTTTTTTTCCATTATTAAATAATTTTGGTTGGCAGGTTAAATTATAATAGCTAATAAAAGAAAATAAAAACCTAAAGTTATGTTGACCTGCCTAGGAAATAACATTTTTCTTTATTAAAGTTAAATATAAGCTAGCACTTCCCAATTATCCTTGTGTTGGAGAGTGACTGCAAGTGAAAGGATTCTCAGAGATTTTATGCTGGTCAAAATGCATTCCCCAACTCATGTACAGCATCCAAAGAGATGAGTTATAGTGGCTTTTACTGAAAAGAACTCATTACCTTGTAAATATTTCAGTAGTTTGTACAAAGTTATTACAGGGCATGTATTTTTGATGACTTGTAATAGTACAAATGTTTACCCATGGTTTCATTCAGGGTAGTATCAGTTTAGTATAAACTGTTAGGCTCTTATTATAGAAGATCAATATTTAAGAATTGGATTTAGATATTTAATTTTACAGGATACATAGCTTTGGTATCTATTTTTCACCTCTAAATTGAGTATAAGTTCATTGTCCATTGGGAAAAAAAGTAACATCTTTATTTCAGTTCCCAGTACTTCTCACAGATTACAACTAAGTGCTTTTTGACAACCCAAGCTTGTCTTCTGTAAGCCAAACATTTTGGATTAGAGCTTGAATTCATTAAAATAGCCAGACTTAGAGCAAACTTGGGCATCTTCTGTGTTCATCACCCTATAACCTGAATTTGAGTAGTTTTTAAAATATTTTAAAATTACTGTATTATTTCAAAATATTTTAAAATAATAAAATATTATTACAGTTATCTTAAATATATATAATATATTCATCTCCTGGATCAGGGTAAAGAGTGAATTATAATGCATACCAGACTGTTTCAAGTTTGGATTTTTCACCTTTAGAACTGGTTTTCTTTTTAAATACCTACTTTCAGCACATCTTTATTTGAAGATACCTTAAACTTTGTGTAATTTGCCCTAGTCTTCAAGTAGACAAGATATGATTTTTGTAACTATTAAATATTTACTCCTAATTGATAATGCATAGTAAGTTATTTTTAGGTTAGGCATTCATAAAACTTCACAAGTTCATAACTACAGAAACCCAATTTTTTTATAGTTTTGCAAGCATATTTTCCTTGTTTGATTTGTATGGCAGTATTTTCACTACCATGACAGATGGATATATTGGCTAGAAATTCTTTATCAAGTGGTATACAAAAATATGTGGCAATACACAGTGCCAAAATGATAGCTAGTGTTTGGCAAACTGCTTATGACAGTATGTTTCAGTCATATGCAGACTTAATTCTTCTTTCAGATCTCACTGCTGAACTGGATAATCCAGAATTAGACCTGCATGGTTTTTAACCTTTCTGACATGGATAAACTGAGTGATAAAGGTGATTGATAGCATGACATGGAAGGCATCTTTGAATTCAAACACTGCTAATGTGGATGCTGATGGAATTTTCTTCTTGCTGTGTTTTTGCTTTAGGAGTGCTCAGGTGCCTGGCTTGGATTGCCATCTGAACAAGAGCAAGCTGTGCCCATATTGCACCAGGGTGGCAGGTATGTGACATGTCCTACATGCCTAGGAAGGGATCTCTCCTTTGATGGAAGGGAAATGAAGGATGAGGAGGATTTTTTTTTATTTTTCTTAAATGTTTCATTTAACAGAAATACTTCTCGTGCAACTTCAATATAAAATGTAATGTGATATAAAAATCCTTTCTTGTGCTTTGGTTCATTTGTGTTGTAAGGAAGACATGTAACATCTCCTTCACAAACTGTTTTGCTGGGAACATTTTTAGTCCTGTTCTTCTCCCATTTGATATTTTTTCCATGAATATCCCTGTCTAAAATGATGTGCCTGAAGAAAGGCTGGGTTTTTTCCCCTGTTTTCTTGGTTTAAACTCTCTCATTTTCCCCAGCTGAAAGAGTAGCAGCAATGCAAAATGTGGATTTCCTTGTGCTTGCAATCCACATATGTATGCTTGTAAGAGAACATAAATATTTGGACATGTCTCACACATCAAGACTGCAGAGTCTCCTTGGTGATAGAATTCATATTGCTTGTATATTCAGCCTGGTGCTGTGTGCTCAGCTTTGAATCTCTCTTGTATTCCAGGCTGTCCTGTAAGCCTGAACTGGTTCCAAGTTGCAGTCCTCCTGTGGTGGTGCAGTTGTGCTGTCAGTTGCTGGCTGGGCTGAAGGGTTTCTGGAGGCAGGCAGATGAGCATCCACTGATCCCATCATCAGGAGGAAGGCAGTTGTGTCTCAAGAGAAGATAAAACCTGTTTACAGGAGTAGGATGGCAGCTGTCTTCATGTGTGATGCCATGGGTAGTGATGTTGATGTGGTTCCTGTGACTTGACCTGAGTAAATCAGGGAGCATGGTGACCCCCTGAGTTCCTGGTGGCATTCTAGCTCAGCAGCCAGGGTTTAAAATACACCCTGCATCTGTTTGCAATTGCCTGGTTTTGATGGTGGATTTCCTGAAGAGTTATGGTAATAGAAAGAACTGTGAGAAGATTAAGAGGTTGTTGAGTTTTCCAGCTCTCCTTCTCTGACTCTGTTTTCCTTTGGATTCCTGCAATCACTTGCATTGTCAGCTGCTTTTAGAACACTTTCAGGGACAGATTTTTTTGAGTTACAAGAGTCTTTTGTGATGATTCTAAATGTTAATAACTCACTTGTTTAGCATTAAATGATCACCATTTCCAAAGATTCCCAGGCTAGCTAACTAGCTAGAACACAGAAATGGATTAGCTTTTGTGACTGCAGAGCAAATAAGGTAGCAACAACACCCCATTAATCACACATTTCAGCACTATAAATTTGAAGAGATGTAGTGAACAGATTGCAGGGCTGCTTGTTGACTTAATGAACATATCAGGAGTGTTGACCCCTAGGGACCAGTGAACTGATAAATTGAATATTACCTGCTTTTTCTCATTCTCTGGTCATTTACTCAGCAACCCCACCCAGTACTGGTCTGCTGTTACTGCCTTCTGCCTTCTTGCTAGGACAGGAGGTGGGTTTTGGTGTTGTTTTGGTTGGGTTTGTTCTTCCCTAGCAAGACAGGAGGAGTGGCAAGTGCTCTTCATGGCCTTTTTTTCAGGCAGTTGATTAAATCTGATTGTAAATTATTGGGAAGCAGCTCTGCTGATCTTCCTGTCACTTGCTGTCTCATCTGTGCTATGTCATACAAGCAGGACCAAAGAACTTGGGAGATTCCTTTCACAGCCAAGGAGAAATACTAGAAAATTAATAGTAGAGGGAATAAAATTCATTTATTTAAGTAGGACTGCTGTAAACTTTCCCTAATTCTCCTTTGTGTGACAAATCTTTTCCAGTGGGTTTTGATAATGTGTTCCTTTGCTTCCTCCCCCATCCATGCTCTTCCCCTTCCCAAGGAGCTTTAGATTTTCTTTTGCAGAACATTAATAATAATTTCCATGTCTCATTCCTGTCTCATCACTTACATTCCTTCCCTGCTCCCAAGACCTTTAAACCTCTCTTATCAAAATTAGCTCCCTATTTATTATTTTTTTTCCTGTTTCAAATGAACACCAAGCCATTTGCTCTGTCCATCAGCCTGAAACCCCCAGCTCACTGATGGCCACTGCTCTAATGATTTGGCACCAGGGGGAAGGGGCAAGTTCTTGGGTCACTCAAGTGAATTAGCAAAGTTCCAAAACTGCAGCTTCTTTGTTGGAGGAGGATGAATGTGAGAGAGGCCTCTGGTGTTCTTTGCTTACTTGGCTGGTAGGAACTTTCTGTTGTCACATCTTCCCATCTACCTCTGGAAAAGGCATCATGGGATAGGTAAATAGAAAAGAATTAACAATATTAACAATTAACACTACTGTATCCTGCCTTGAGACATAAGTGAATATAATAAAAGAATATTCTTAGTTAAATGAGAGAGGTTTGTGGCTGCTCTCTCAAAACATGTTGGATAAACTGCTGGACACTTGACCAGGCAAAAAGAAAAAGCAGTGTGTGTGATAGTCTGTCCAGCTGTGGTGCTGCACAGCAAGCCTTGGAGAAGGAGTTGATTTTAAGCTAAAAATCCAAAATTTCTTATCTGGGGCTTTAGAAAGAGTCTTCCAAGAGCTTCATTGAGGTCATCCCCAGGTTTTAAAGAGCAGACAAGTTCAGTAGGACTTCAGACAACATTACAGGGGTGTGAGGTGTGAGGAGAAAGGCCTGTTTGTATTTCAAAGAAAGCTCATCACAGACTGACTGCTTCCTCTACTTCATTTTCATTGTCACCTCCTCTCTAAAATAAGAAACTGCACCTGGATCCCATGAACTGGGTAACTCTTGAGAGTCCTTTAGGATACATTTCACTGTGAGCAAAGAGATGAGACACAGTCTTGGTATTTTCCAAAGATAGAATCAGGTTATTGGTACTTCAGTGAATGCAGATAATACTGCTGGCTCCAGTCTAGAATGCTGCTTAATGCATTAATATTTATAACTCTGTTAGTTCATGCTCTGCTCAGTTATTTTATTTTTATCTTTTTCTTTCTTCATAAAACACTCTCACTATGTGAGCAAAAGGCAAAATCTGGAAAAGTCACAGGGAGGGACTTTTGTGCAGCAAAATTCTGGTTTATTTGTTAGGATTCCTCTGGGTTCTGGGCTCAGGTTGATGCCATCACAGTAGAAGGTGCAGCCTCTCTCCTGTTCATAACCATCTGTGTTTCACACGTGGATTCAGGGAATGCTGAGGGTCTTTTAAAAGACTTTAAAAAGTTTAATACACAGATCCTTTAGCCCAGTGTGTTCTCTGCATCAGTAACACTGCCAGGCTCTCACCTAACTCAGAGCCTGTGGAGTTTGGTAGCCAGCTCAAGCCTTCAGGGCACTTGCCATCCTTTTCCCATGACACTGCTATTGTTTCTTGCTGTTCTCTGTGCCTGCTTTGTGTAAAATAGATTCCAGCTCTAGTGGGAGCTGGACAGATCAGGTCCCTGATGGCCAGGTGTCCCAGGGCAGATGGGCATCTGTGTCCCAGGGCTGGCCCACAGCCATCCCTCCCACTGCTGTGCAGGGCTCCAGTGGAGCAGCTGGGCTTCCATCCTTCCCTGGGAGCCACTGCTGCCTTTTCCCTTCAGGAATTAGAGTGGAAAACCCATGTCAACCCTCACAGTAAAGAAGTTCCTCCTTGTGTTGAGGTGGAACCTCCTGTGCTCCAGCCTCCATCCGTTTGGGTTCATTTCTGGGTTCATTCAAAGTCTCTATTCTGAGTTTAAACCCATGTTGCCACCCTCATCATGCAGGATCTCTAGTGGGTGCTGTTTTGCAAATGTTTAAATCCATTTAATGCTGAGTTCTTAACAGGTAATTTCTTAGCTGTATAAACCTATTTGTTGTGTGTAATCTCATACAGTTAACAATTTATTCTGGTTTAATTCGGATAAAGGCAAAATATACAAAGAACAATAATCATTAAAGCTGAGAAGAAACTAAATCTAGAGATTTACTTGGAGCATTCTGAACTAGAGAGGAGAAACTGTAATGTGACAGCACTAGTATGTACTGCTAAAGCAATGCAACTAAACAAACTAGATAATTTAATATCCTGTCTTGGCATAACTCTAATGCTTGTTGTGTATTTAGGTGCAAAGTGTTCAAGTAGATTCACCCACTGCTTCAGAATATTCTCCTTTTCTGCCTCCACTTAACTGAAAGTTACTTGGAAACACTAAGCATGAAACTGAAAAACCAGAGCTGGAATGATGCTCCTGGTGATCAACTAAACACCACAGCTCTCCAACACAAGGCTAGAATTTCTAACTAAATCTGCTAATTAGGCTAGCAGCTAAAATACCACTAGGTGCCTATCTGCATCTTCAGACACCTAAGTACCTTGAAAATGCAGCCCCTTAGCCTCTCATTTGTAGAATGGCAATTACAGGAAGATTCTCACTTTGCAGCTGAGACAGAGACTGTGAGGTGCCTAAATACCACTGTATTTAAACAAGAGGATCCTTCCTAAACCTCATTTGGTTTTATTCTTGGTTAAACCAGCCTGTCTTGCTGACATGATGGTGTTTGCACTGAACAGCTCCATTTATAACATTTACCTCAGATTAATTCTGGCATTATTAATTTGGATCTGCAAATAGAATATGGACAGTTGTTTTCACTGCAGGATTTTTTTCCCTCTCCAGTCATGGGGCCTTTTCTCAAATAATTTTGATAATTTTGATAACACTACTTTAAGTTTCATCATCAAAACATGTGAAGTTAGTCCTTAGGTCACTGACCATTTTATATACACAGGAGCCAGTGCAGATTCAGATAACTTTATGGAATTAGTAAATATTTTAATTAGAGTAGCTGCAAGTTAAAAAAAAGAGTTAGTGCACATTCCTTTACAGATGTATATACCCACATCTGCATTTAGAACATCATGAAGAGTTAGGTTATTAATGGGAATAAAAAATTAGATTTTTAAAAGCTGATTTTAAACTTCAGGCTAGGGCTTATTTTATTCAAAAGTTTGCCAGCAACAGCCCTAGAGTTGGAAAAAATACCAAGATTTTTAGTTTTGCAAAATGCAAATGAGACTTTTAAATAGAAAAAAAAAAGAATACTGTGTGAAAAAATCACTGAGATGACTATTGCCTCAGCATACCCAGATAGAAAACTATTTCCCAAAGGTTTGCAGATTTGAAAACTGTTTGCATTTGACATCTTCAGCATATGTGATAGGCATGAAAAGTGGGATGAATTCCTGTATGACAGCTCTACCTTTGAAATATGAGGCAACAGATCCTTTTGTTAAACCAATTAGTTGGTCCAGCCTGGGAAATAAATGTAAAAGGGCATGTGAAAAAAAAAGGCAATCTAGAAGTTAACCAAGTAGGTTCCTAACTGGAGGACTTGCTAGAGGGGTGAGGTAAGCAGAACCTGAGAGATGCTGAGATTTTGTTATTCCCAACCCAGAAACAGGAGGCAGCTCTGGAGAGTTGATGCTGAGGTGGGAATAAGAAAAGTGACCTGGTTGGTTTGGGTTTTTTTTAAAGGATTTTGAAGAAATATTCTGGGTTTTTTTTCTGTATTCTCTCGTTGGTTTGTGATTCATCCAATGCATGATATTTTGTATAGTTACTTGGACAGAAAAGTTACCTAGAAACAGAAAATAAATATTCATTTTCCAAACATTAAAAGTGACTTGGAAGTGCAGAGAAGCTCCTGAGTGAAGATAGGAATGAAAGAGCTATGTGGGGGAGGGCAGACATGATGAGAACTGCAGAGATGAATTCTCATTTCATGTTTCATAGTGGTGCTGAGGGCTGTGGCAGTGCCCTGCTGAGCACCATGGCCAGGTCACAGGGATGCCCTGGCTGGGGGACACTCCTGCAGCAGCCCCTGTGCTGCAGGGGGGGTGTGGAGAGCAGCAGCAGCCCCTACCTTGCAGAGCAGCAGCTGGAGCTGAATGGAAGCCAGTTCCTACAGGGTAGGGTGAGCCTCTGCAATCCATTTGTCTAATCATGCAGTCCATTTACTCAGGCTTCTTCCCAGGACTGGATTCTGAGAGAAGCTTGGCCCTTTTGTTTTCAGTGCTTCACAGCCAATTCAGCTTTGGCTACTTCGAGGCCTCTAAAAAAAATCAGTGTAACAATGGCCCTGGCAGAACACTCTCACAGTCCACTTCTCCCCTTCTGGTTCCTGCAGTGGGAGGCTGGCCTGTTACACACCACCTCTAAGCCTGTGTTTGAGGGGCTTTTATTGTTGTTCTCACTAAACAGAAGGAAAGAGGGCTTAAAATATCAAGAAAGAGATGTCAGAATGAAGATCAGTCAGCTCCTGTGCAAAGGACTAAACCTCATCAGCTTCAGTGAGTGAATGCCTCTCCTGAGAGGGGGTGGATCCCCTCTCTGCTGTGATGTCAGATGTGTTTAGACACCCCTGTCTAAGGGGATGCAGTGCTGGGATCACCAGTGCAGGTGAGCTGATCAGGGATGCCAAGATTGGAGGCAGCCTGGGCTGCACTGGTGGAATTCTCAGTACTAAGGGATGTGAATCAGACAAGGAGCACAGTCAGGACCCTGAGTTTCAGGAAAGCAAACTTCCAACTCCTCAAGGAGTTAATCAGTAGGACACCCTGGGAATTGGCCCTCAGGGACAAGGGAGCAGAAGAGAGCTGGCAGATGTTGAAGAGCACTTTCCATAGAGCACAAGAGCTCTCAATCCCCAGGTAGGAGAAATCTGAGTCCAAGCTGAGTGGAGACCTGCTGGTCAAACCCAAAGGCAAGGAGCTGCACAGGCAGTGGAAGCAGGGACAGGTATCCTGGGGAGAGAACAGAGCTGCTGCCTGCTCATCAGGATGAGGTCAGGAAGGCCAGGGCATGTCTGGAGCTGAACTGAGCAAGGGGTGGGAATAAAACCAAGAAGGACTTTTATGGGTACATCAATTAGAAAAGGAGATCTTAATTATCAAGTGACAGTGCATATCCACCCCATTCAAGATGTACCCACTCACAGGGGTGATTAAAGATCTGTGTTTATAAAGAGAATTACCTGAGTGTAACAAAACAATCTGGGGAGATTTACAGGGTTGTGTCTGTAAATAAAAAATAAAAATAAAAATAATAA